>WYDI02022659.1:0-109996 GCA_009867235.2 Psittacus erithacus | reverse complement strand
TTTTATTTTATTTTATTTTATTTTATTTTATTATTTTATTTTTTAATCCAGAAAGCAGCTGAGCTGTTTTCCCAGCTGTTTCCAGTGAGTCATACTAGTGCCATCAGGATGGACTGAGCCTCCAAAGTGGTTCCTCTAGCTTGGTATCTCATAGCAGCTTCATCCCTTTCATTCTGCCTGCTCTCAAAACGTTGGTTTTTCAGTGATGTATCTGCACTAAATGAAGGGGAAAAACATGTTTGTTGCTTTTTAAAATATACCTGATTTCCTTGTTGCATGTATTATTGTCCACTGATGTTTACATGGCTGTGGGGAGGCCTGGGAAAGGTATTGATGTATCCGGGATTATTTCACTTGTGTACACTCAACAGTAGACAAGATTCAGATGGTTTTTGCATGTATTTCACTTCTCATTTGTAATGCAGTATCTATCAATAAAGCAAAATAGCTATAACAACTTTCTGACATCTGGTATCTTTTTTTTTTTTCCCCTCTTTAAGAGCAAGAGAGCTGTAAAACATCTCGAGGCTGGGATAGCACAGCAATTCCACAGGTCCCAGTGCAGGCAATTGGGGAGCCCCAGTTTGCAAAGACAAACAGACCCAATGTCCTGTCTGTCATTGCCATCGAGGGGTTGGGAGTGGCTCTCACCCCTTCAGGGCACTGAGGATGCTCTGGCTGTCAGTGGGCAGTGTGCTGTGGGAGACACAACTTCAGCCTTGCAGAAAGGCACAGGTCCTAGCAGGAATCTTGGCCCGCTTCACTGCTACACTCCCAGCTGCACATGTCCCCAGGAATGTTCATTAAAATCATGTCAGCATTTGCAGAAAGCCCTGCCAAAGACTCTTTTCTTCTATCTGCCAACAGTAGACTGAAAGTTGAGGTTTCCAACCTGCCAGGCTCTGGCTCAGCAGAAAGCAATAGCCTGAAGGAAGGAAATTTCTGAACTAGGGCGGTTTTTGGCTTGGGCAGCATGGAAGGTCAAACTCGACACTCAAAATGAGCTGTTCTTGTCTTAATCTGGCTGCTTGCAGCCCTGGGTTTGGGTTTCCAGGACAGGGAGAGCATGCAGCAGTGGCTGGAGGTGAGCAATCCACTGCAGAGCATCCATTTCCATGTGTGTTCTCCAAAGAGCAACATGGCAAGCAGCATTGGCTGGAAAGAATTAAGCATAACACAGTTTCAGATAGAAAAAAGACTCTATTCAAAATATCTGAGTAATTGACAGATAGCAGCAAGAGACACATGCTGAACTTACACCCTGTCACCAGCAACAGATCACCTCTTTCACTTTACAAACTTACTAGAGATAAATTCGTCTTGTACTGATTTTTCAGAGCTCTCATATCTATTTCATGAACATGCTTGTGCTTCTTTGCTGGCCACCTTTAGGAAGAGCAGAGCTCACAATTTGGAACACTGAGATGAAATAATAAAGCAAAGTATTTTCATGCAAAGTATTTTCGTGCTTTTCTGTGGGAGAAGTCCTGGGACAATCTCTGTGCTTCGCTATCCTCCTACCAGTTTGTTTAGATGAAGGCCATGCTGTAAAAGACCACAAGCTTCAGCTGTGTCAGACTTGAAAGGAATTGATTTAGGAAGGCAGTCAAGACCTGGGGATCTTGCTATAAAGCTTGTTATTGCAAACAAATATTATTAAAGAAATTAATAATGTATTAATAGAGATCTTCCCCAAAGCACCCAGGTTTCTTGTCTCATTGTCTCTGCTGGCAGGCCAATGGTGTTTTATCACATCTGGTGGCTAGAAACCATCTCCTGATAGCCACATGAAGCCATCCTGATGATATCTGTTCTAATGTCAGCCCTGTCTTTTGTCTTCTCTCCCTAGGTGAAGGAACCATTTCCTTCATTTCACCAAGGTGCTATTCCAAGCTCAGCCAGCATTTTGGATACAAGTTTCTTAAGCTCCCTGTGAGAAGAACAAGGATCTCTGGCTGTGCCCCTCCAACTTCTAGGACAAAGGATCTCCCCATCATCCCTCTTTAGTATTAAAAAAAAAAAAAAAAAGAAAAAAATTAAAAATATCCCCAGGAACAGGAATTTTTGATACTGGGTTTTCCCATCTCAAGCCAGAAGGGCACACTGATAATGGTAATCTTTGTTTTCTTCACAGCTGGGGCATAGCTGCAAAGGGAGGGAGGCAATTAAGAGAATATTAAGACTTCATCTTCCAAGACGTTGTTGCTTCTGTTCCTCCTCCCGCTCCCCTCTGTTCCCCATACTTAGCAAAGAAAGCGGCAGGAGTATTATTTCTCAAGGCCTACACTGACGTCAATACGCGGGGTATTTATTTATGAAATCGAATCTAACAGTGGGGGAGAGAGGAGCGGAGGAAGATGGACGCGCAGAGCTAGCAGCTGCCAAGTTATAATACAGCAGCAACCTCCCAGTATTTTTCTACCCTCTTTCTGGGGGAGAGATGCAGTGCCCAGAGCTTTGGAGGCCCAGGGAAAGCAAGACAGAAAAGAGGAACAGAAAAGGCAGGCTTAGCATTGAGAGCAAAGGTATGGTAAGAGGAGGACCTGAACAAGATAAATAGCCTGTTTCTGGTTCTGGGATATTTAGGTTCAGTGCTTGTGCAGAGGTTAGCCCTGCAGACACTGGCCTTCAGGCTGCCCCTGACTAGGCTCTAGAAGCTCTTTCCTCTCAACCTTATTGATATTTATAAATTGGTATTTAAAAATCAGATGGAAATTCCAGCCAAACAAATAATTTCTCCTTTTGTTGACCCATTCTTGCTCCCTGTTTCACACTCAGGAAGCAAAACAGCTGTCTGGGAAGCCCTGCACTGAAGTTAACATGAAGATTAAATTCTCCCCTGCAGTCAATGAGAAAGTTTGTCCATTGATGTTACCATATGCAGAAGCATAGAAAGATGAAGATCGGAAGAGTAGTTTCTTTTCTTTCCCAAGAAGATTACAAGCCCCAGTGAGAGCGCCCAGACTGGTGAGGAAAGCCTGAAGAGCTTGAGGAGCACAGATGACCATGATAACATGACGCCTTCCCCTTCGGTTCTTGCAGGTGTTGGGAGAAAGTGCCTTTGAGTGCCCCTCACCAGCCTGGAAGTCATGCATGCATATGCACTCCTTCAGGGATGGAAGTTGAGGAGGACAACTTTTGCCTTTGCCTCACCAGCTAGTAAACATAGGTAGGCCTGGGCAGGGGCAGGAGGGAAAGCGAGCATGGAAATCAAATTCCCTCTCTTTAACCCTCTGGGCTCCTCCAGGCTTATTGCTGGAAAGCCTTCTCTGTACAGCTTCTCTCCCAGCTGGAGGAAAGCCTGTTACACAGCACGAAGGGCAGCTGAAGGAGCCCAAGTTTATTGTCTCTGCCTTTCCTGGGATTTCCTTGCTGACTTCCCATTACCATGCACAAAGAGGAGGCAATGCCCTGGGTGAATTCCTCCCTGCAAAGGCTCTGTTCATACCCTTGCAAACAGCGTCAAGGTGTCAGCCAGCTCTAAGCTTATTGTTTCTTCAAAATAAGGGAATAGAGACATGTTCTGGAGATCCGTTTACAAGTTGTACTATCTCCAGTTATATAATGGCACAAGCCTGACTGCCAGCAAATTGTTGCTCCGAGCCAGGAAAGACAACCAGATTGCCTCTCAGGGCAGCCAGCGTGCACAATGCAGGTTTTGTGCCACCCTGCCACCAGCCCCAGCATGTGCAAGCGAGCCTGGCTCACCCACAGTCTTTGGAGGAAGAGGTGCAGAGGGAAAGGAAAAACCCCTGGCTGCAAAGAGGCAGCCCTCACACCTCAGTGGGTACTGCTGCACCCGGGCAGGGATCTCAGCAGAGGGCTGGGGGTGCCAGGGATGGAGCCTGTCTGCAAGCGCTTTCCTGTCCCAGCAGTGAAGGGATGACGGTAAATTGGTTGTTGCGCTGCAGGGCAGAGACGGCGCTGACCCCTTCGTTGAAAATGGGATGGGAAGTTTCAGTGTCTGGCTTCCTGCGCTTCCTGGTGCGCTGACAGATTTAGGCTCTCACTGAAAGTCCTGGCACTGCCTGCAAAGTCAGTGGAAAAAATGTGGTATCTAGAGATGGGAAATACCAAACCTGCTCAGAAATGCACGGGTGGAAAGGGAAAGGTGGTTTCCAGGTGAACTTGCATTCCTGTCCTCAATAGATGTGGATGGAAGCAGGGCTTTGGAAAATTCAGTCTGGACTGCTGCAATGCCACCGTTGATGAATGATATCTGGGTCCTACTCAAAAACACAACTGGGCCACAATATGCTTCTAGTAGGGCTGTGCTACGAAAACTGCATGTCTGGCCAAATTGCTCATTGCTGTGAGGAGTTAGTGAAAGAAGAACACTGGGAGGAGAACGGCCATCTCTATGATGAATAAGGGTACACATACCTGCATTTCACAGGGGAAGTGTTGATAAACATCACTAAACCCTCATACTTCAGAGGAGCTGAGTGCTGATAGCCCTGGGGCAGAGCAGACTTCTGCTGGCAGCTTGCTAGGGCACTGCAGCCCACACTCATCATTTTTATCTTGTCCTCTGCAGTGTTGCCACTGGTTTCCTGGGAAGTAGAGTGTTTAATTAAATGCAACACTGCTCTCAACCAGTCAAGAGGTTCCTACTTGCCTGGACAAAGGTGCCCATAGGCTTTTTTCTGTCAAGAGCATGGCAAGCATCCTTATGGTAGTGACCTGCAAAAGCTATGTTTAAATATCCACACTGCAGAAATACAGGTGCATCCTCTGCTTGAAGAGCTCCTTCAGTGTTCATGAAGCACACCTGCTCTGAATGCCCAACATACTGTTCATTGGATGTTCAACCCATCCACACTTATGTCAGTAAAACCCTGATGGCAGTCATGTACTTGTCTAACACACAATACCATCTTCAGCCCAGCCCAGTGAAAACAGCTCCCTCTGGAAGTGAGTCATATTTCTTCATCTTTAGATCCACTTCAAGCAATTTATCTTGCAGACTTTCTGACTACATTTACATAAAATGCATCCTTCCTTCGTTTCTATTCCTGGTTCCATGCATGGGGTTATTTTAGACGGTGTGCTCAGAGGTCACTGTGACACACACACACACAGAGCAGAGAGCATGTTGTGCTTTTGGTACATACTCAACAACATTTATGCAGATGGCAGGCTCTTGGTTTCCTTGGGCACTTACAATAGATTTACATGCCAGCACAATGAGAGAAAAGGCTAAGATACTGGTCACTGCCAGAAATGTCGTAAGTTTGTCTAGAAAGTGCATCTTGTACACGCAAATAACATCACAAGACCTCTTGAAGTAAATCTGGGAACATGGGTTACTGGTAAAGTTGAAAAGGTGTAAGGGAGGTTGGGAGGGTGAAGATGCTTCTAGTAATGGCTCATGCGCGCATACAGAATGGTTAGGAACTGTTCCTCCCTGGAATTTAGTGCAGGCTATTAATTATATCCCCATAGCTCTGCCAACACATGACACTTACAGCATTAGAGCTGGAACTCAAGCTCTGAGCAAGCTGGAGACTTTAATTCACAACTGCAAGGTGCAACAAGACCCTTTGGAGTCTGAGGGCAAGTGAGGCCATATATAAAAATAGCCCAAGACCTTCACAAATTCCACCTTATGGCTTAATTTTCTTATCAACTCAAACAGGTATCTTCAGGTAGAAGAAGAAATGACTGGAAGGTATATGAGGGAGGTTTCTGAGCTTATGAGTGGCATGGGGTAGGCTTTGCTGTCTTCCTGTACAAGAGCAGGCAGATTTACGTGAAGTTAGTAAGAGGCAGGCTGAAAACAGAAGGAGGTGGCTCTTCATGCAACAGGTAGCAGATCTGTGGATCTTCTTACCAAAGGAGGTTGTGGATATAAGAAGTTTATATGGATTCAAGGAGAGTTCATGGAAGAGAAATCCACTGAGAGTTACTAAATGCATAGAAACTGTATCTGGCTCAGGAAGTTCCTGAGCTGAAAATAGTTGGAGGCTGGGAGAGCACTGAGGGGAAGTACTGTATACATTTGCCCTTGTTCTCACTTCTCCCTAGGCTTCCACTCATGGGCTCTGTTGGGATCTGGATGTTAGGTTAGACAGATCTCTGGTCTGACCTGATGGAGCCTTTTTTATGTCCTTGTGTACCTACATATTCATGAGGGATGGCTTTATCATGTTGCATGGTTACTTCCCAAAGGTCACCATCTTCAAGCACCCTCATCTACTCTACATTCACTGCAGTTCAGGCACCACACAAACCTTTTTCCAGGTCGCAGTTGACAGGGAAGCTTATAAGATTGTGCCTGCTGGTAGACAAATCTGTTGAATAACTGAAGCTTTGTGATGCCTGCCATATGCATCATCCCCCAGTAGGCCATCACTCTGCTGTATGATGTTATCAAGTGTTTGGCAATAACATTTATGTTGGACACTGCTACCCCTCTTTCCTCCTTGCTGTCCCCATCTCAGCAAACAATGTTGAAATGGTTGTGAACTCAACAGTTTGCAATAAATTATAATTTTGCTCTGGTCACCAGTTTGCCCATTTTGTTCTGAGTTTGGCTATGGAAATTAAGTCCTTTTTGGCATCTGTGTTAAAACATGCTGAAGCTGCCGACACAGTGCATGACTCACATGAATTACTTTGGGACTTTATTCATCCTACCTGGGATATGTTTTGAAGGTTTTATTTGTAGCTGCAACAGTCAGAGCCTTTCTCACCTCTCTCTTCCCTGAAAAATAGTATTTGAGAGATAAGTCTTTGAATAAAAACTGAGCAACCTTGTTAGCCTTTCCTTCACATCTTCCCAGTTGCTCCTTTGAGGTCTTCTGTCCTATGTCTCTTTGAGAAACTGCTGCAAATCAGGAGCAATCAGGATGGCAGTGACCCCTGACAAGGAATTAGGGAAAAATGGTCTGGAAAAACAAAAAAAGAAAAGGAAAAAAGATGTATATCTGGAGTCCATAGATCCTGTCCTTTCTTTCAAACAACTAGAAGGCAAAGCAAGCTACACTGAAAGCTATCTTCTGAGATAAATACATCAGTTCAAGATTTTGGGGGCTTCATAGCAAGCCATCTGTTGTGAAAACAAAAAATCTAGCTCTATCGCAGTTCAAAACTCGCTGGGGTTGATGATGTCTGATTGTCAGCATGTTTGCAGTACTGCAGGGATTACATGATGCACATCAATTGCCCTAACTTTGCTACCCCTTTTGTCACACCAACTGTGGATCCCACTTGAGGAAGCTTCAAAATTAGCCAAGTGCCACCCAGAGATCTCCAGTAGCGGACTGCTGTTGTGACGGGTGGAGTGGGATTTCTGCCTCTGGTAGCATTCACATTGTTCATACGCTTTTTACTTTTTGCTGCTGCTCACAGGATAGCAGAAGCTATTCTTAGCCATGGGGAGCCTAATCTTCAAGAAAAGAAAAATCCAAACAACCGAAACACCCCTCTGTGAGCCATTTCCACAACAATAACTTGTAGCAGGGAGGAAAGAGGGTAGGCCAAAATATGTAGCCCTCTTCACCAAATAAGGACCCTTGTAAAGGCAGCCCTGAGTGCTGCAGGGCTTAGGAAGGACAGGGAGGGCTTTGGAGTGGAAGAGTGAATCAGCATGGCCATCAGGTCACACCCACATGAATAATACCTCTCACTTCCCTTGAATTGTACATTGTGATAAAAAAATAGCTGCCTTTTTTGGTATTCCAGCGCCTGCCTGAGAAGAGCCTGAGTGAAATTAGGTTTTCTGTACCTTAATAGATTAATTTAGTTTGAACTAAGAATGAGGGCACGTGTACTGTCGGGAGCCAAGGGGCCTCAAATGACATGTCTGCCTTTTAATCCTTTTTTTCTGTGTGTGCTTGGTAAGTCTAAACATTGAATAAAAAGTGTTTTCTCCAAAATTTTTAAAGTTTACCATTGCAAGCAACCCCACTGGTTGCATGCAAATGCATGCAGCCCCAAGGTGATATCCACACTGCCATCTGCTCGGCTTCTTGGGACCCCATGAAGGCATTTCTGTACCACTGGAGAAATACTAACTCTTTCATTTGTTGTCCTTGAAGTTTTCTGTCTTAATAGCTGTGCTGGCCTTATCAACTCTCCTGACTTCCTTCTGGGCATCTGAAGGAGAACACCCTGGCTCATGTTGCCTTTTTATTGTGCCTCATGGCAGGAAAGATGCAGACCCTACATCTTATCTACTAATGGATATTACAGCAGAGATCCTGGGTGAGAACAGGCAAATGAAGCCAGGACAAAACTGTACTTCCAGTAGGGAATCACAAAATCCTCATGTTGAAATGTTATGTTTCTCTGCAAGGATCCATAACAAGTTTCCCTCTCACAGAGGCAACATGGATGGGAATTTCCATGGTGCCTATGAAGACATCATCTTTATCTGAAGGTAACTCAAGATAGACTTGAGTTTTGCAAAAGCTTTCCATGCCACCTGGTGAAGGCTGCTAAGCATCTTGGACAATCTGACTGAGCTTCCTTACACTTTTAAGCTCTGTCGTGCTAAAAGAAGTATTTGTAGTTTTACCTTGAGATTAGCTCTGTCCCTTTAGTTTTACAAAGACAGGACTTGCAGGAGACTAAAGTGCCCAGTTAAAAATTAACATGTATTATTGCTTGCTTCATTCAGAGGATACCAATTTGAACTTGTAGTGCACAATATAATGAGAAAAAGATGGAATATATAGATAATAGGGCTGTCAGAGTAAAGGGATGGTGTCAAAATCATCTTCAGGTCCACTTTAAGATTGCCTTCACATCTTAAAAGCAACCGGTTTTAGAAAATTTTCAGTCAAAATTGCTGCCAACTCTGATTCATAGACAAGACCCTACTGCATAAGGTCTTTCTGTAGTTTCCACATCTCAAAGGATATAGAAACTGGCAGTCTGACAATATCTTCAAATACCAGAAGGAGTCATAAGGCTTTTCACCATTTTTTTCTGCCGTCTCCTTTTTCACCTGTAAACCCCTGCCACATTCAGCAACTCAGTAATATGTCTGGGAGTGGACAGAAGGCTCTTTTCCTGTCAAGTACAGTCTTGAAATCTTATAAATAAAACCTCCTTTTTTTGAGGTGGGATAAGCCTCAGTTATCCCACCAGCTCTATATTTTGGTAGGTGGCACTGGTTAACTCATTGGGTTTATGGCTCAGGTTTTTCTGTGTTGGTTCTCTGGTTGCAGTCATAAAAAAATTCCATTAAGCCACTCCTGTTATATTTAGTGCCACCAGTCACCCAGTACCGCCTGCAAATGGCAGAGCATCAACTAAGGGTGCACCCCAAGTCTTCTCTCAGAGCAGTGTTGTACAGTTATGTATTGACATTGTCTTCTGAGACTAACAAACTCAAACTTAATTCTTAATAAGGTGTTATCTCATGCTGTTAGGAAATGCACCTTCCCCAGCGCACTGCCATGCTGCATGAACTTACTGCTTCACCCTGTCATAATAAAAGATAAAAACTCCTAGCTCTTGTGCTGCTCCCCGAGTTTCCTTGTCTCCGACCAATATGTTTTTGTGACCACCCACAGGCTCAGCTGCTAACTCCACAGAGGAAAGGTCCCTCTGAAAGCTCTAAGCAGACCAAGCTCTGGGTCCACAGCAGGAGCCCCTTCATGGTACCATAGCCATTGCCACCACCTTCTCCTCCCAGCCGGCTGGAAGGAGCCCAGAGTTTCCAACTCTCCTGTCCTTCTTCCTTTTTAAAGTGGAATTTCAAGGAACTGTGTCAAGTCAACTGACTGGGCAAAAAAAAACCAAACAAACTCAAAAAACCAATGACCAAACCCACAAAAAAACACAGAAGAAACAACCACCAGGAATATCCTGGAATTTCCTAGTGATTGCTGATAGCAGATGAAAGCCAATGAAGAGCAGCATCAATGATTACAATGATTAATGTCTCTTTCCATATGAATACTACCAAAGGAGGAGAGACTGTGTGCCTTGAGAAAGCAGCATTCCTTTGTCTTGCTCATCTGCCCCTTGCATGGACCTTACTCTGTGTTTTTAAATCTTAAAAATGGCTCTTAAGAAGGCAAGTCCTCCTAGCCTTGCAGGTTGTGTTGCTGTTCTAGGCCTGTCCTTTGCAGGCTGGTCAAAATTAAACTGACAATATTTTGGGTCCTTTCCCTCCCCTTTATTGCCCTCTCTGCTAAGGGGACCCATTTTAATTATTATTTAGGAAAAGACAGCTGCTTCCTGTTTGTATCATTAATTTATTTTGTTTCCTGAAGGGAAGCTTCGGTGAAAAGAATCTGTGGATAGCTGGAATGTCTCACAAAATATCACTGGCTGCGTGGGCCAAGGTTAAGTACAATAGCTAGGTTTATTTTTAAATGCTTATTATTTTTCTAAGTCCATGCCAAAGCAGAGACTAAAATTCTAGCACACGTAACTAAGCTTTTACAGTAAATTCTGCCTTTCCTACATAACTCCTCAGAAGGGAGACAAGCATTCTTAGTTACAACAAAAGCTAAAACACCAGTTTCCCTCCAACTATTATGAAAACCAAGGCCAGAGGGAGAAGAGGTGCGGTTCTCTTTCTCCAGTTTCTCAAAACCTCCCACTCTGGTGAATTTGATATGCTGAAATCATGCCTGGCCATTGTGATAGCCTTCTACAACAAGATGAGTGGCCCTGTGGATGAGGGGTGCGCAGTGAGTGTTGTTTATGCCAGTTATAATGAGGCTTTCGACACTGTCTCCCATAACATTCTTATCAACAAACTGATGAAATATGGATGACATAAATGGACAGTGAGGTGGCTTGAAAGCTGGCTGAACTGTCAGGATTGTGGTCAGTGGCACAAAGCCCCTCTGGAGACCATTTGCTAGTGGTACACCCAAGGCCCCCCATACTGGGGCCAGCACTGTGTAACATCTTCATTAATGACCTGGGTGGTGGGACTGAGGACACCCTTGACAAGTATGCAGGTGATAGAGAAACAGGAGGAATGGTTGATAGAGCAGATGATTGTGGTGCCATTCAGAGGGACTTCAAGAGGCTGGAGGTAGGGGTCATCAGGACATCAGGAATCTCACACTGTTCATAGGGAAATGGGTAGAGGAATAACCTCACAGATCAATATGAACTGGGGGCTGACCAGCTAGCTGGAAAGCAGCTCTGCAGAAAATGACCTTAAGGTCCTGGCATGCAATAAGCTGACCCTGAAACGGTCAATATGGCCTCATGGCAAAGATACTGAGAGCATCTTGGGCTGCATTAGCAAGAACACTACCAGCAAGTCACGGGAGATGTTCCAACATTTGTAAGCTGGACTAACTTCTGGGTGACCCAATACAAACCATGGATGTACTGGAACAAGTCCAACAAAGAGCCCCAAAGATGATTAAGATATTGCAGTACCTGTCACACAAGGAGGGGCAGAGAGAGCTGGGACTGCTCAGCTTAGAAGAGGACTCAAGGGGGAAGAGGACTCAAGGGGGATCTTATCACC
This sequence comes from Psittacus erithacus, assembly GCA_009867235.2. Taxonomy (NCBI): domain Eukaryota; kingdom Metazoa; phylum Chordata; class Aves; order Psittaciformes; family Psittacidae; genus Psittacus; species Psittacus erithacus. The sequence continues at coordinate 98,544 of WYDI02022659.1, read as the reverse complement.
ATGTATAAACATCTGATTGGGGGAAAGAGGACTCAAGGGGGATCTTGTCACCATGTATAAACATCTGATTGGGGGAAAGACAGACAGAGAAAGACTCTTCCTAGTGATGCCCAGTGGTAGGAAGAAACACCATGAACACAAGCTGAAAGAATGGAAATTCCATTTAAACATAAAATTTATGTTTTTATTTAGCTGTGAGGGTGGCTGTACACTGGCACATGTTGTCCAGAGAGGTTGTGGAGTCTCCATTCTTGGAGATACTCAAATCCCAATTGGTCAGGGTTTTGGGCCTGCTCTAGATGACCCTGCTTGAGCTGAGCACTTGAAGTATATGATCTCATGAGATACCTTCCAACCTCAGCTACTCTGTGATCATGTGAACCCAAGACTAACAAGAGGACCAGGAGCAAATGAAGTGCTAGACCTCTTCTAGACCGGCCAGTGAGACACGAGTCATACCCCTGATGCCACCACTGATTATGTGAGGAACTTGGAGCTCCACCTTGCCCCTAGTCAGTTCCGTTACAACATTTTTGAAGGCTATTAACACCATCCATTTCCAAGCCCTCCACTCAGCCTCTGTTCAATGTCTCATTGTTTTGGCAGCCACATCCTTTCCATTCATTTCAGCCCAGAGGTGCTCATTGGTCCCAGCAACCCCACTGCTGCCCAGTCTTCCTGCTGCAAGGAGTTATTTGGCACCAGTACTATTGACCTTTTCACAAGACCAAAGATTATGGGAGGTTTTATTTATTGCACATGAAGTAACCCCTTGCCCCCTGCCCTGTTTTTCCTGGTTTCCTTTCTTATGATTTTTTCTCTCCTTCACTAACTAGGAGCTTTCACATGCCAAGTGGCTTTGATGGAAACCATTACTGAACTTGAGAAAGAAAAATTTTACCAGCCTTCTACTCACTTTTCTTATACTAAGTATAGCTTAAAATTGAATAATAAGCATTTGTTTCCTTAGAAGAGTATTTACACTACAAATTCAGCCATGAGAGGTGGGATATGCTAAATGCTAAGACATACTCCAAAGAACAGGGTTGTAATGGCTTAACGACAAACTGGGCAAGTTTTCATATGCAGGGAAAGCTACACATTATTCCTTGCACATCCAATGACTAAAATGACTGATGGCTTGCTGTATCATTCTCTTGGAAAATAACTTCATCTTGAAGTGAACACTTAGTTTGGCAAAGTTAGAAACTACTAAAAGGCAGCCTTTTAACAAAAGTACCAGATAACTTTTGGTCTGAGCTAGCATTGCTGACAGCAAACTGCTGCAGGATTTTCATCAGAAAGTGATTCCTGCACATCACGGGGCTTGTGTAGAGAGGGAAAGGTAGGGTGAGCAATGTGCTTGAGAAGGCATGTCTTCCTACACCACAGAAACGTGGCACCCTTCAGCCGCACATGGTCAGCAGAACGCATGAATGAGCACTGCAGCCGCACACAGGATTAATTTCTGTCACATCCCAGGAAATGGTTCTTTCCCTGGGAAAGAAATAATATTACAATGTGTGTTAATGAGCACTCAATGCAGGCAGGCAAGAACAGTTGCTTAAAGTTGTGACTGAATTTGAGGTTCGCCCCTCCTGGGGCTAACTGCAACCAGTTGAGATGGTTTCCAGCTTTGTCTGCAGCAGGTGCTGGTCATGGCTTGCGCCCCACCAGTTAACACATGCAGTGCTGCTAAACCATTTCCCAGCAGTGCCTGTGTCAAAGGCTGGGCTCCCACTTCGCTTCCGCAGCTGGGTGAGGTAGAGCCCTGGAACTGTAAGAAACTCAAACTTCCTTTTTATCTGGGAGATGGGCGGGAGTCTTTTGATGGTACTATTTCCTGCTGGAGGGACAGAATTAAGAAGAAAAATAGAACTTTAACCTCTTCACTCAACTGTGGAGGAGACAGTCTTACCATTGGGCAAGGTTTATTCTGCTGGGAAGCTCGGACTATTCCCATCCTGGGTATAACACAAGGTCAACAGCAGCAGTCTCCAGGAATATTAATCTTTCACCCCTCAGACCGTGCCACGGGTAATTAATCACATGATTGCATAACTTCTTGTAAGACAGGAAAAATAAGCTGCCTTTGCCAGCTTTTTGGACAAGTTATTTCGCATATATTTGAACTTTCTTCCAGTACTTGTTGGGTTTTGATTGCAATGAATGAATCGCATCCAAACCCCTTCCCAGCCACGGAGGAGCCAGACAGCATGGAGGCGTGTGACGTCCCAGTGCAACACAAGGGAGTGGGTCTCTGCACTGTTTTGAGGGGATCCCTCTGGCCTCCCAGTGGGTGGGGGAATGTACAGCATCCAGTGGAGCAGCTTAGCGCAGGGGGGAAAGCAGAGCACTGCGTTACCCTGTGGTTTACATCTGTATGTAATTGAAAGCAGGATCCAGCCAAGTTGCTGTTGACTCCAGAGAGCTGAAGCTTGCTTAAGAGCAAGGAAATCCTGGAGTTTAATCCTAGAAAGTGAAGTTTTGTTTTGCTACAATCACCTGGGATGTACCGCTGAGATGGGCCCAGCTGCAGGAGACTGTAAGGCCCCAGAGATCACATAAAGCTGTGAAGGGTGTTGAGCCAAGTGCATTGCTGGAGTGGCTATCAGCTAACCCCATCTCCCCAACATGCTGCTGGACTCGCTTTTCCTTTCTACAGCTTTATTGGCAGTGAAATACACAAGATTTTCTTTAAAAACATTTTCTGTCATATGGTAATGAAATGGGAAACAATGCCCAGAGGCTACCTCATGCCTCATGCTCCCATGGACACCAACCAGCCTGCTTCCAACCCTGTCTCCAACTTTGTCTGGAAGAGAAGGCATTCCTTTGTGCCTCAACACTGGTGCACTCTTCAGCAACTCTAAGCGTCTCACCACCCAGCTGCTGCCTCCCAAAGCAGGTGGTGGCTGTCCTTTGGCTCTTTGGCTTGCCTCAGCTAAATATTTAGTGAAGCCTAATCCTCACATTTGAGTGGCTCAGATCTCTTTCTTCCTGCTCAGCCCGAGGCTAATGATGACACCATGGAAGAAGGGTTAAACCATGGAAGAAGTGATGGAGTTAAGTGATGGGGTTAAGTGTCCCCCTAAGTCCTAAAGTGGAGGGCCCTCGATGATGCACTGAGAGGGAAGCTGAAAAAATTTTATTGGCCACAAGAATCAGAACTAAGTCCAACTGATGGATGAAAGTGCTATTCTTTAACAGCTCTTGGAAAAGCAGTCAGGAAGCTTGGTTTGAAAGCTTTCCTGTGAAGATCACTTTATCCTTTGGCTCTAGGTAGCCTTTTGGTAAAAACTGAGAGAAATATTTCCCTGTATTAAGTATTTTGAGATCCTTGCAGGAAAGATGCTAACAAAGCATATGGCTTTCCAGTTAAGGCTTACTGTATGCTACAAGAGTTATGGGTGACGTGAGGAATTGGCACAGTGAAAAGCAGTTTTTCAAAGCCACAATGAGTGGGATATCCCATGCAGGCATACTGAACCCACTGCTGTAAAGGGTTGCTCTTCCACATCATCTGCTTAACCCAAGGCTTCCTGGTGCTTCCCACCCCCACCCCACTGTCCCTAAATGTCTCTGGAAGGATGGAGGCAGAGTAAAGATGTTCACCAGTCCTGCGCACTGGAGACCTCCAATAAACACCTTACACCTTTTTATCTGGTTGCTCTGGTTTATGTTTTGTGGACTAAAACTATCAATCAAATGAACTGCGATGAGAGCTCTGACATCTTCCCAGCAGTGTGCACTAACATGTTCTCCTCACCATGCAATGTGTGGCCACAAGCGGCTCATGCTCCATCTGGCCATAGTTAAAGGGCTATCAAGAATAGGTCATCCACATGAATTCCTTCCAAATCTGGTATTGCACCAATGTAATGACATGAGGCTGACATGAGGCTGCTGAAATACAGACAAATTAAAACCAAGGCCAGGAGCAGCTATTCCCCAGGTACCATTCATATGAATAAACAAGATAAAGCCTGGGAAGAAGAGAACAGGAAATGGTTCTATTTACAGCTTGATCACACATCTTCCAAAAGCAACTGAGCCAGCTGGACAACTTACTACCTTCAATCACTCTCCTGCTGCAGGATGCTGCCCCTCCAGATTGGTTGGCAGCACACTGAAAGTAGCTTAGAAAGCAACCACCCAGGCAGTTCAGACAGCATATCAAAAAAGATAATAACTTTCAACAGACGATGGTGAGATGCAGGTAAGGACTGAATAGAGGGGCTGATGCCTTCAGTTAAAAAGTGAGTAACACAGCAGGCAACTAGACAATTTTGAGGCAGCAGCAGAAGAGCCAGTAGGAACCAGTTCACCCAAATATCTCGCAGTTCATGGACCATGAAGCATTCCAGTTTCCATCTGTGGAAACCCTGCTGCGTGCTCAGTTTTCTGAAAAGAGAACCAAGGTTTAAACCAAGGTTTAGCTGCTCCCATGACAGGCACTGCAGAACCAGCTTAGGTCTGAACTTGGAAGACTCAAAGCAGCCATAAAACTTCTCAAAAAATAATATTTTGTGTTTGCTTGATCAGTGCAAGGAAGCTTTACCCATCCTCTTCCACACTTTCTCTACAACTGGAGAAGGAAAGGAAAGCAGCATGGTCTAATCAGCTGGAGGATAGTCTTATAATGACCAGGTACAGAGGCTTTGGAAGAACAGTATGCCATAGATGGGTAGACACCAGTTAAGCTGTGTTAAAAATAAAGTAATTTTCAGCAGACTGAATGAGGGAACACCCATTTCAGTTCACATAGTTGTAGCAGTTGCACTTGGAGTATTCAAGCTGAGTAAGCCAACGATCGTTTTCTTGAGCAAAATTCAAATAGACAGCTGAATGCGTGATCACTGGTCACTGCTGGGTGGCACCCTTACCTTGACTCTTGTCCAGTGGTGCACAAAGGTGGCTTTCAGCAACGTGTCCACCAGCACCAGGTCCCTGTTCCTCTTCTCCAAGATGCCAAATGTCAAAGTCCTATGATCCGAATTTGAAGGAATTGTGTTGCTAAGGTCAGGAAGTACTATTTTGTTTTCTTGGCTGATTGCAAATCAGATGTTTAGTTTCAATAAAGTAAAGGTTAAATCACTCTGGATTTTACACGTTTGTATGAGAGTGGGGATATGTGAGTATAGGCCGGAATTGTTGAGGACAGCCTAATTAGGAGCTTCAGGTTGCATAATGCCTGTAGTCTGCAAGTTACTATGGCACTGTTACTGCTTCATGTGTTGCAAATTTTCCTGAGCAACTTTGTAAAGCATTGGCGGGGTAGGGGAAGATTTTGCTTTTCTTGCTTACAGAACAGTTTAGCTGATAAGGCAAGTGAATCAGTGGCTTTGGTGGGACACTCACTGCCCATAGTGGTGTCCCAGAAATAAAAACATCTCTGGGGTCCATTTTGGAAGTGAGAAAAAAGAGCTGTGAGTGCACTGTTATGCTTGTGGCTGAAGGCGATGATACAATACCGACTTTACTGATTGTTTTATCTTCTCCCCCCTCTCCCCTCCAAGCTGGTTGCAAAGAAATTCCAAACTCCTTAGGTTATTAATGTCTAAATACCTGCCAAACGTTTTCATTCCTACCTGTTTACTAGGAACTGGAGAAAAAACAATTCAAGCTTATTTCCAACTCAGACAACGTGAAGTTGAGTATCCCCTGTGGAGGACACTGATTAGCTGGGTCTGCAGATTATCTTCTACTTGTTTGCTTTGTTTGAGCTTCTAACAAGTTTTTTCCCCCTCCTCCTAGAATTTTTCTGGTTACATGAATGTTTTGACACAGAAACCAAGAAAGACGTGAAGACTTATCATCAACCTTCTAGTACTAGACTGCATGGCATCATAAGGGTTTTCCTCTCCCATGGTTTGCACAAGTGAAGAAAGGCTTTATGTGGCTGGACAGTGAAGACTTTAAGAATGTGAATGTCCCCATCAAACCAACATGCACATCATTTAAATGAGAAAAAAAAATAGTTACTTGAACAAGACTATATTAGCAAAAGGGTGTGTGGGTCATGAATTGTCACTGCTAGCTTCCTTTCTTCAGGCAAAACTTGCCACTAGCAATGGAATTCATGAAGGTAAAAGAGGATTTCCAGGAATATATGTATATTTCCAGGGATACCTATTAATTATCTTACCTTCTATGTATTCTAGGCCAGACAGTTGAAAATAATAATAAAACAAACCCTCAAGGAACTTTGCTCAAAATGAGCCAGTTGCTTCAAAGACATCAATGCACTGGGCTGGATGAGTGAGCTGTGAATTTGGCTGTAGAAGTTCAGTAACCAAGAAGAAACAATATTTTGGTTGGGAAATATTCAAGTCTCTGGTTTGGTTGGAAACACTAGACATCCAGTTTTTCTGCTAGGTGCTATTAACCCTCTCACCCTCCACACCCCAGTCTTTGTTCATTTGAACTGAAGGACCAGTCTGTAAGTTGGGTGAGACACAGCTGTGCAACAGCATGATGGGTTGGCCAGAGTGGAAAGTCCCCTGCTAGCTTGGCTGTTCAGTCACTGTTTGGGTGTCTCAAGGTCTTTAAGTAACTCCACTGGCTTTGGTGGCATGGTATTCTGCAAAAGAAAAGGTATTTAGCCCACCAATCTGATCTTTACAGAACAGCTGTTTCCTGTCTCCACAGCTGGCTGCTCACTAATGGGCTTCAAAATGAAAAAAAAAAAACAACCTACCTGTCTCTTAGCCTAGAGCTTTGGGTAGTCATAAGACGAAGACAGTCATAAAATTGTTGTGACGTCAATTGAGGGGAGCCTAGGATCTAACCATAATCTTGGCACCGCGATCCAGCTGTGATATCCCCCACCACTCCAGGGTGTGGTGACTTTGCTTCCAGCCCTTCGTGTGCCAGGAAAAAATGGAGGTAAGAAGAGTAAAAACAAGCATTAAACATAGGACAGTTGTCATCATTGCATGATAGCTATCTCGCCTCCCTGCTGCTTTGGAGATGGGGCATGGAGGAGACTTGGGCTGTCCTATAGCCATTCTTGGATCAGTTTGTAGGTGGAGCGATACACATGTTTTTTCAAGGAGAAAGTTTCTGTTTGCCAAAATGCTTTTGGAGCCTGTGCAAATCTTCTTGTCAACCTAAGCATTCACATACATGCTCACATTGCTATTCATACCACCTTGCAGTCAACACAGCACCAAGGAGAGCTTGGTATGACAGGCTTTCAACCATGAAACTCATCATGAATGGTTTGTCTGCCAGCAGTTCATCTTCAACACGAACAACCATGGGTTGTCCTAATTCAGACAGTCAGCCTGTCATCCTCTGGCTGCCAGAGCACAATCAATGTATCTGCAGCCATACATGAAAAGAAGACGCTCTTAATTCTTTTTGGCACCCACAAAGATCTGAAAAGTAACCAGTGAAAGAAGAAAACTCCACTTGGTTGGTATTTTCTTTCCTTTTTTTTTTTTTGTCTTTTTGCAAACCGTGTGTTAAAAATGCTTTCTTGCCCAAGGAGACTTTGTGAGAGGGAAAAGTAAAGCTAAGTTACAACTTCTTAAAAATAGGAATAGCATTTTATAATTCTTTCCCTCCCCCCCAATTACCATGCAAAGCCACCCCACCCACATGAAACTGCTGTCTGACTCACTCTTGTGTCTCACTTGGAGAGAAAGGCTTTCCCCCTACAGGGGCACCTGGTCAAGAACATGACATTCAGGATGGTGTTGCCTCTTTGCACTTTGAATCTCTTCAAATAGCTTTATATCTATGACTACAGGGACCTTCACACAGGCATAAGCATTACCAGTGGAAGAGACATGTTGTCATATCCTTGCAGTAAGTAAAGAGATCAGTTCTTCTGGAAAATTAGTCTTCTTGGGCCAAGCTGACTCAATGGCTTGGACAATAAGGCATCTCTTCTGTATCGGTTCATTTTCAGTGTTATGCTCCTCAAGTAGCAAGTTCTCTCTACTATTCTGGGAATACACATTTGACCTCTGTTACAGAGGTTTATTGTCAACATGTGTCCACTGGGAGCCTCAGCAACTTCTCCCATTGTCTATTGTCTTATAAACAGGCTTATAAACGCACTACAGGAAAGCCAATAATTCACCAAAGTGGAAATCACTCATAACTCAAAAGTTTAACTTTCAACTTCTACATCTTGCAGTGGTAGGAGAGGTGAGGCAAGGGGGAGGAACTTGCAGCTTGCTTTTCTTGGTGTTCCTATGCTGTCGCATGTAGCTAAGTTGGGATGCAGAGCTGCCAGGCTGCTGCAAGCTTGCTCTATGCACTTCAAGGAGGAGACCACTGACTCCAAAAGTACAGTGTGAAGTGGGGTTACTGGTCTCTAACGACTTCAAGGGAAAAAACTGAAAGAAGGGAGAAAAGCTGGTGGCCAAGTAACTTTGCTGGCTGATTCTAAAGCAAAGTGTAATTTCTTCTTTACCAAAACTCCCAGTTTGTGGTTGGGCTATTGTAGTAAGCACAGAAAAACTGTGGTTTTTTACAGTTAACAATACTTAAGTCACTCAGCTTAATGCATGAATGAAAGAAACCCTGGAGATCATGCTCACCCAAGGGAAGGCAGCATCCTTAGGAAATGTCCCAGTGAGATCAGTTTAGTCATCTTCAGTTTCATAACATTCAACCTCCAAGCTGTGATGTGCAGAGGCAGGATCCCCTCTGATTTTTGAGATGGTCTCACTACTTCTAATTTGCTCTGTGGCCAGCCAAACAAAGGACATTTGCAGGCATTTTCAAGACAGAAAGCAAAGTTTCTTCCCATGCAGATCAGCACCCCGCACTCAAGCAATAAGTAGGGATGCGCAAGCAGCTAAGTGCTCTTCCTGGGCTACCAGACCTGACAGAGGACAGGAAAGGAGAAAATGGGAAAATTAAAGACTTATACTGGCATTGCTACCAGAGGCATCCTACCCCTTCTAGAGGCAGGGAAGGGATCATTGCATCCTTCCACAGCCATCAGTAGGTTCCAGGGCTAACCAGGTGCCTGCTGTTGGGATATGCTGTAATGCTCAGTCAGGGCAAAGGGAAGCACTCAACACAACTACACAGGCACAAAAAGAGCAGAATTAAAAAACAAACAAACAAACAAACAAACAAACAAACAAACCCTAAGTCACTTAACAAAGAGGGAAGCAGATGGGAAACACCAAAGAGACAGGCAAGCTGCTGTAGACTCCACTGCCCATCCCTGCTACATCTCTTCCTACATGGCACCAATGATGGTGAAGCCAAGGGAGCGTTTTGAGCCTGTCTTTGTATTTTTAATGTGCCTGATGCTCTCCTGCCCTTTGTGAAACCTTTGCCTTCCTTTGAGTGCTGCCAGTGTCAACACCATCCGATGCTGCAGTTGCACCCTCATTGCGTACACCCCTGAACCATGCTCAGTGATGCCATGGTTTGAGGAGTAGGAATGGGTTGCACCCCTGGGCAGCCCTCCTACCTGCACTCTGCCCTCACCACTGGCTCTGAGCTGTTTACAACCCATCCAGGAAAGCAAAGGCTTCCATCCCAAGAGGGACCATTTAAAAGTTGCTCAAGAGCCTGCAAAGGTTACATTTCCTTGCTTTCTGAAGGCAAAGCAGTTTTATCTGGAAAAGAAAGAAAATCACCCAACAGCAGCAGCAACAACAAAAAAAAGAACAACCCATGGTGTTTGTTTACAAGAATGCATTCATTAGTGTCTGGAGGGTTCACTCAGTCTAAAATGAAAAGGGGTGGCACCAGGCAAGCTGTGATGATAAACAAGTCCACCTCCCACCGTGGGGTGGTCCAAGAGCTGCCTTTCTTCACCTCATCAGACAGCCCCAGCCTCCTCCTTCAATGGACCCTTCCCACCGTGAACCCCCGTGGAAGCATGGCTTTGAGATATTGATGGGCAAGCAGCTGCCACCCTTCACTGGACATCCCCCCACAGGGTAGAGAAGGGTCTTGTCATGAAGAGCTGGGCTTGGTGTCTGCTTGGGCATCACCATAGGAAGCAGGGGGCCTCACACCCCCGTCTACTCTACTTTGCAGGGCTGTGCTCCTCCTCGGTGCCTTGCATGCCTGGTTGCATGGAGGAGACCTATGCTAAGCTTACTTGGCATGGAGCAGAGCAGAAACTCCCACAAACATGCCAGACCTCATTCAACTTGGTCTGCAGCCATTTTACCACCCGCAACTGTACAGGCAAGACAGAAAGGTTGTGTTTTGCCTGTTCCTGGTGTGTAAGGCATCATCACATCTTGCAGCCTGGTTCAGTGATCAAAGGGACATGGAAATACCACTAGGACATGTGCCAAGATGGGTACAGCATCTGTATGAGCAAGGCTAAATAAAAGCATGTGGGGGCTCTTGAAGTCTCAGAAATAACATCAGTGATTGACTGTCCATTCCAATATACAGTTATACTCAAGTACAACTCACACAGCTGATGTACAATTACTTCTACATTGAAAACACCTATATTGAAAACACCTATATTGAAAACACAGTTAACAACCAGGCACTTTCTAAAGTGCCTCTTTTAGCTGCGATTAATATCTGAATTTTGCTAATAACTTGTTCTTTACCTGTCAAAATACTATGTTGCTCCTCAATAGCAGGGTCGGCTTCTTTAACTGCAGATTTGGCCTCAGCAGTGAAGAAACACTTTTAGAGTCACAGAATTATAATGTTGCAAAAAAAGGGATCTACTCTCTAGAGCCTTTAGTATGTTTGCACCTTGCTGTACCTACAAAGAGAGAGTCCATTTTCACCCTAAGGCCAGGCAGTGGGAGCTTACCTTGTTGATGTGCCTTCCTCTAGAAAAGTGTATTCTTCACACTTAATAGGAACTGCGTCAATGAAATAACACAGGTAAGGACAAGGACTGCAGGCTTTTGGAGGGGTCTTCAGGACTATCCCCATCTTCGTGACCACAGTATCACCCTCTAGAAAGCAGGTATCCAGCTTTCATCCTACAACTGCATTATTCAGCTGATCCTCTCTCAGCTCTGATTTCATTTCTCCTTAAAACTGCTTTGATATTAAACTGTGAAAGCAAAGAAGCTGTTTGGACCTTAAAATTTAAAACCTCAAGTCACAAATCTTCCATTTATGCTTTTCTTATGTGGTCCAGACACATTTTCCGGGCTTGTAACATCATCTGAACCTTATTTTCCTTTATTTTGCCTCTGAAATTGGCACTAAAGTCTGTTTGCACTATGTAATCAAAAGGTGTATTTGTCACTGCAGCACTACATCTTGCATGGAAAATGGTTTCTCTCATTTCTTCCCCCTGTAATTCTCAGAGTGGCTTGGCACTGTCAGGGACAGGTGCTTAAGAAATGCTCATATATGGCAACTTTATATTATTGCATGAAGCTGAAACTTGTTTCCAATACTGATATAACAGAGGACCACTACTGTGCTTCAACTAAACCTTGGATTTATTAACAGCACACTGGCTGAGAACATGAATGGCTGGCAAACCTGTATCCTCCAGCATCTGTAGAAAGACATTATGAATTAGAAACCCCTTATTCCATTAAGAAATGATTTCAGAAATCCAGAGCACAAGTGACGAGTGCTGGTTGGCTATTGGCAATGTCAGATGCATGTCAGTAGTATTACTTAATGGGTTTTCCTTGTACTTTATTCATAAGTTCCATTTCATGCAGCCATTGACCCGAAGCATAATTATTACACTTTTTGGGTGGTTTTGCTCTTTTGGCCTTTGGCCTCGTGCCTCGGAAAACCACCCAGGGTATCTGATCTCATAGGAAGGCTTTGTGACCAGTTGTGTTTTCTGGAGTAAGTACTTCCCTCCCCCAACTTAAATAAGCCAAGTAAACCTTTCAAAATATCTTTGGTTTCCATCAGTCCTATGACGTCATTGCCCACCCTAACGAAGAGCTACACCTTGTGTCTCTGGCCAGCTGAGGAAATCAGCTCCAGTAGGATGCTCATTTTTCTCGGAGGAGAATAACAGATACGAGAGCACGTTTTATGCAAAAGGATGTTTTAAAGCAACTGTTTTAATTAGCGTTGTATATTTACACAATTCTAGTGTCTTCAAACATATGACGCAGTTAGAAGACTCAGAGCTGGTATTTACCTGTCTTAATACATCTCAGTATATACTTGGGAATTTACTTTGAAGTTGAGTGACAAGACTCTTTAACCATGCACTTTCAGTTTGCTTCAAATTTGAAGTTGATTTTTATACCATATTATAACCATATTTATTTAAGTTCCCACATTCTGTCAAAGTCTGTTTACACAAAGAACATTTGTTTTCACTACTGTTTGCTAGGAATGAATATAATAAGTGCCAAGGGATTTTAAGAAGTTGAGAGAATTAGTATTTGGAAACAATACATTCGGCTATTTGTTAGGGGAAGATTCATGGAGCACAGACACATTCTCCACTAAATCTATCAGGATGAAGTAGTTCTCATGGAGACAAAGCATATTCAGTCTCTTCTCAAGTTTCAAACATTTTATAAAATCAAGAGAGTTTCTGGAAAAAACAAAGTGGTGAGTTTTGGTTTGTTTTTTTTCTTTTTTTTTCAGAACAAAATGGATAAAGTAGGTTAGCATAATTTTGCGTGCTGAAATAAAACTCAGTCTGACACTAAAAACTAGCACCCGCTGCTGCTCTACAGCACCCCTTTCCAATTGCACTGCTGTGCCATGACACATGCTAAAATAAGAATTATGACCAAATTATTTGTCAGAGGTTGTTTGTCATAGCTTTAACGCACCACGGTAGATTTCAGCATGTACTAGAATGGGTAATTCTGATTTTTAGACTGTCATAAAGAATATTTTATCTCACTGAATACTGCTTGCAGCTCTGAACATGTGGGGATTTGCTTCAACATTTCTGTGTCTCAGAGGCTGATGTTACAAAATATCAGGGGTAATCTTGAAGCTTTGGTTTGCAAATAAGGAAAGGTAAAAAAGAGGGGTCTATCTATGCTTTATTTTGTGGTGTTATTTATAAAATGAGCAGAGCACCAGTTTGTAAGGCAATACTCATCACATCTGCTGTTGAGGTGCAGACTGAATAATGGCTCCCCAAAAATCGGCATTAGCATTGCCAGTTGCAAATGTGGACACATCATCAAAATTCATGTCACTTGATTTTAGGTATTATAATACCCTTTACATTTCAAATATTCCTGAGAGATTTCTGCTGTTATCTGGAAAATAATGAAGTATGTAATGGGTTATTCCCTCCATGACTGTGCCCTAACAAGCTAGGAACATGGGGATATTTCCATCAAAATATTATAAAAAATAGAAAAAAAAAAAAAAAAAAAAAGACTAGCTTTTTTTGCCAAGCCTTCAGTTATAGATTTTTTCTGATGCAAATATACAGCTGAACTGAGGTATTCTCTTTAAGCTATATGTGAATGCTGGAAAATGTGCCTGTATTCTGTATTTTATATTAATTTCTTTCAACATGATTGTGTTGTACTTTGATCCATTCACATGCCTTCTGTAGGGCAGATCTTGTTTATTTTTCCTTTTAAAATCCCTAAGCACCAACAAACCAGAAGCTCTTTCTGGAGAGGCATACATTTACAATCCATTTTGTTTCCCTGTTGGCTTAAACCTGGCTGTCCGTCATGAGCCGACAACATTTTCCTGCATAAAATGCAGGTTTTCTTTACTTCTCAGTAACAAATGGTTTCTGTATTTACCCCATGCCCTGCAGGTCTCTCCTGATTCCTACCACCCCATCCAGTGCCAAGTTCCCTACTAAAAACACTTTTAGCTTGAACTGCATTGACTGTAAAGCACAAGAGGTTGCAGGAGACAGGCAATGCCTCCCAGTGAAAGCACCTGCAGAAGGCTAAATGATTATATTTTATCCATAGCCTTTCTTGGTAGAAGAAGCAACGTGATTCATCTCCTGCTTTTCCCAGAGCAGCCCCCAAACACCTGTAATTACTGTCAGTCTTTACCCACATTAAAATGAAAGACATCCCCACTGTGTAGCCTCCAGGAACGCAGACATCGCAAAGGATGTTTGCAATGTAGGATGGCAACAAGAGAGCTCAGTGGTCCAGACAAAGTCACCAGAGGGAGAGGCAAGTCTCCAAATCTTCCTATTTGAGGTGTGCTATGATGCTCAACATCATATTAAATATTCAGCGATCATTTCTACTGCTGGAGGACAGTTTCTTTCAGCACTCTCTGAGCTCAAGTCTTGGTCTCTCTCCTAATCAAATTTGCACGGGCAATAAATTAGTGACGGTGTATGTGTCTTATATTTTTAATATATAAAGAACATAGACATTTCAAGTGTTTCCTCCTTGAGTTGCAGAGTAAGGAGCCAGTTAGGTCCTGCTAACCTTTGGCCAAGGTGTTTTATGAAGCTTGGAGAAAAGCTCGCTCCATCACAGCTGTGCTCATGCCCTTCTTATTCTGGCTTTTGGTGTGCAGCTTATTTGTTCTTCATTTCTGGAAATTGCCTCCTAAGACGCCTGTGCAGGTATCTCTGATATTTTCTGCCACATATTTAGCACAAGACCCATGAGGCAGGAAGCCTCTTGAGATTATAGATGATGCACAGAAAAATAATGCAACTTTCATGAAGTGTCAACTGAATTGAAACTTGCAGGGTCATGGTCCCTAACCAAACAACATATTTGTCTCATTACTAGATTGACATGAGCCCAATTCAGGGATGTTTTTCCAGACCATAAGCCGGTACAGAGCAAATTGAATTGTTCTATGAACAGCCTCCTGCATTTGTTTAGGGTTTGTCATTTCCACAGGCCTCTCATTAATAAATGAGTATGCAGGAATATTCACATAGCATTAATAGCCAGAGGGCATTTCCTGGAAGATTTGAAGTGACCAGGCACAGAGAAATCATGTGAAGTCTTCCCATGGGTTAAGCAATGAGCCTGCTGGCTCCATGAAGCTGCTGTATGTTGCTTTGCTGTTGTGCAGGTTTGCAGAGAGGTTGCACTGTCCAGCAGTGCCTTGTGCTGGAAACCAGCAGCGGCGCTCAACCACAACAGCCATGGCAAAGCTGTGTGGATGCTACATGGCTTCCTTATGGTCCTGGCCCCAGGCATAATACTCTGGGAGGTTGCATTAGGAACGTGCCCAGCACCAGGCAAGGCTCCTGCCACCTTCTTCTAGCCCTGTGCACCAATCCCTGCCCTCCCTGATAGCTGTAGTCCCCTCTCAGCTGCCATTAATTTATCCTAGCTGTAGCATAAAAGCTATGGTATAAATAGACCAGGTAGGGGGGAAATGAAGCACCAAGCTAAAATAAAAAAAACTAGCCTCAATGAGGAAGGGAGAGAGGCAGACTCCTGCAGCTAATAATTCTCAGCATGGCCCAGAATAAGCTAAATCAGGGCTGTTGTGAGACACCCCTGGGGGTCTGCGCTGCCTGGCTCTCCAGGTGTGAAAAGAGGCAGGAGGAGCAGCCAAAGAGCTTGTCTAGCTGGGCAGATCCTATCCCTCACTTTGTTAAAGGGCACTACCTTTCACTGCCAGTAGTTCTGCATTAAAGAAGGGAGGGAGATATGGGAAATCCTCTGGTGGTGTGTGCTCAAACCCTTTAGTATCTACTTCACTGCAGCACCAACTTTGGGACTTCTGGCAACCTGAAGCAGGGCAGCCACAGCAGAGATGCACATTTCCCTGAATGCATCATCCCTGCCCCTACCTGTCACCTTCCAGGAGCTGCAGCCTTCCCCCCTGAGATGTCTGTCTCTGCAGGGGTCAATCCCAGTTGCAATTCTTTGGGTTATTCAGGAGAAAGTGAAAAAAATGGCAGTAGAGCAGGAGGTGGCGTGGAGGATACCAGGGAGAAAACATGCTGAGACGGGAGCTGCTCGTGACACTGGTGTTCCTCGAAATTGGAGGCAGCCACACCTCTTCCCACATGTGGCTGGACCCTAGGGCAGGCTTCCTGTTATTAGAAAACCTTGGGACGCTCTCGCAAGAGGCGAGCTTGTTAGTGAGTGAGTCAGGAGAAAAGGAAAGAGCATTACACTGTGCAGCCCTGACAGTGGCGCCGTGGGCTGAGACCACGCAGCTCATCTCAGCTGCGGGCTCATGCCGAGGGAGCATGGAGGAAGAGCGGAGAGAGAGCAGGAACGCAGTGCTGGAACCACCACAACCAAGCATGGCGAATATCTAGCTGCATAAATCCATCTGAAATTCCCAAGAATAACAGGAAATCCAGCCGCTAACCTTCTGTCTTGCTTGCTTCGGGGCATGCACACACCCCGTAAGGCCCATTGCTGGGAACCCCAGCAGAGCCTTGGGGTAGGGGTCACTCAGACAAGATATTCATGCACTCCTGGGTTGTGAGAGAAGAAAATAACAACGAACATTAAAAACAAGGAGCAGCACCCTGGCAAACAATAGCGGGGATGCTGAGCACCCACACAGCTGCCATGGGGAGGGTCAACCCCCGCCCTGCTCCCCCCCAAGCAAGCACCTCGGCTGCTGCCGCTCTCACTCACCATGCGCTCTCTGTGCTCTCTTCTCCCCGCGGCCGCGCATTATTATCATTTATTCATCCTGTGACCTTGAAATCCCTCTCCCTTACCAGAAAAACAACGAATCCCCATCAGAAAAGTGGGATCTACAAAAGAGAGGGAAAAAGAGAAGAGGAAAAAAAAAAACCCTAAAAAAATAAAAACCACGCAACCTCTCATGTTGCTTGTATTAGGTCAGATGGGAGAACTTATTTAATTAGTGACTTTTGTAGGGCTTTATTTTTCAATGCCCAGTGGAGTAGTTAAGATTGGTAATAAGAAAGAAGCCTGGTCCCGTGCCAGCCCTCCTAAGACAATGGTACTGGGAGGAAAAAGCTGAGCAAGATATTTAAATGTTTTCAATGCCTTGGTTTTGGTGTTTTGAAACTTTACTTTTCAGCGCTATATCCTAAAACCATTAGAAGGATGTACATGGCGGGGATGGGAAGGAAATTGTTCAGGGTGGCCCGAGGGGAGGATAACGATGAATAATAGAATGAACACCAGGAAACTGCTTCTTGCTCTGCTTTCTCCATGGCCGGGGAAATTTCCCCCAACTAAGACCTGATCCAGCACAGAAAGAGGGCGGCTGGAGTTTGGCCAAGCACCAGGTTTTCAGTGTAGATGAAGGTGGATGGGTCAGGTGCATAATCACAATGGATAACTGGGAGGAGGGGGCATCAGAAAAGTGTCAATTCCTGCTTTGTTCATGCTACCATATCTTCTTGCAACCCTTTTCTACCACTCCTCCTCATCAGAAAAAAATACTGTGGGATGTTTCCTCCTGTACTTTCCACTGAAGCAATAGGGAAGGAGGACTCAGATTTAAGAGTTTCCCGTTGCAGGACTGTGCATTTCTTAGCATGCAGGACTGGCATGATGATCTCCCTGGAAAATGCTGTGGAGCAGGGTACCTTCCCCAACAGCCCTGGACCATTCAACACATGTCCTGAGCATCTTGGAGCCGCTCTCATGGCATGAAATGCAGCACATATAGAATACGAACCAAACCAGAAACTTCATCAGAGATTTTATGGTAGCAGGGTTTTGCTCTCTTCAGGCCCAAGAGCTGCGCTACCCAGTTACCACCCATTGACAGGAGAACTTGCAGAGGCAAACTGCAAAGCTCTTCAATGCCAAGTGTCTGAAGGATGTTCATGGGCCACCTTGTAAGACAGTAGCCTCACGAGTGGCCAAAAAGCCCCATGCAGCTTGGTTGCTCAGGAGCCAAACTTTGCTACTTGAGAGGGGAGTCAGCCTGTTTCCTGACAGCAAGAAGAATAATATAGCAGCTTTGAATAAATTCCTAGCAAAAGCAATAAAAAATAAAATAAAAAAAAACCACACTAAAAAACCCATAAAGTCCTGTTGAGCTTTGTCCTTTGCAAAATGAAAAATATGGTTGTTTTGCTCCACAGGAGGAACAGCGGAATCAGCTTTAAAATCGGCAGCAGATTTGGCCAAATGCCACAGCCCTTTTGGCTTCAGCTTCCTTCCAATAGTCATCTCCCTGCCAATTTGGACCGCACAGGACACAGCTACACACCTGATGATATGCTGAGTAATGGCCTTGGCTTACAGCTATCTGGTCCATGCAGCAGGGAAAGGGGAGGGTGGCCATTTATCAAAGGCATTCATCTAAGCCATCGTGGCGTCCCCCTGGCCACAGCTCTCTGGTGTGGGGGAGGGCACTGCAACACACTGGCAGGGATGTAACTGCTGGAAAGCAAAGGATGTGTCCCTTGGGTTCAGCAGGTGACTGGCTGCAAAGATACGAGCTCACATATCGCCGATGCTCTTCCATCATCTTACAACTTCAAAGGAAAGCAAATTAGACATCCTGGCATTTAAAAGTTAGGTGAATTCGTACTGTAGGGATGGCTTTTGGAGGGCATTCAGGAATCCATCCTTCTTCTGGACCTGTCCATGCTGTAGGTGCTTGCATTACTATGAGCTCCTGGGCTGCTTGCTGCGTTACGCTGACATCCTGCTATTAATAGGTTTCTTCCCTTACCACATTAGGGATCCTGCTGCAACACTGGGTAGTTTAGGGTTTCCTCTCACAAAGTGCATGCAGCATGGGAGTGACTTCAGCCCAAGTTCCACATGATGCCTGTGCTCCCTCCCAGCACCCAGCCTGCCTCTTACTGATGCTTTACAAACCCTTGTCTTCTCGTACCTGCCTCTCATTACATCCTCACTGACCACAGCACCATTGCAATGCAACACCCTCAATGCCGTTTTCTGGTCCACAGGAGAAGGATTTGCTCGGGAGAGACATAGGAAAGTCAAGAGCACTGCACTGTCGCAGCAGCTGAGAGGCAGAAGGGCTCTTGTGCAACAACAGAAACTTTAGGAGCAGGTCCTGGTATCTATACTGTTACTTGTATCAGAGCGCTGGCAAGAAGGAGCTTTCAGCATCACAGCTTGAGTGACAATACTTCTTTCCTCATTATCCCTGCCTTGACATCCGCAAGAGAGTCAGGGCTCCACAAGGGCATCATAAGATAGAAAAGACAATTAGAAGAAGTTAGAAATGGAAAAGGACATGTCATAAAAGTCATTATTAAGCTTTCCCTTTATTACCACCACATTCTTCATGGGGAAAAATGTTCCCTCTGCAAAAAGAAATTTGGAAAATTTCCACCTATTCTACTGTCTGCATCCATGAGAGTATTTCTGCCTCTGGCAAGAGCTTCTGCTTGAGCCTCACTGTGCCGATGAGACATACGGTTACGACGTATGGCTCCAGTATCTTTCTTGAGCAAGGGCTGGTGTGAGCAATACAGAAAGAGGTGCTACAAATAGGCAGAAAGTTTTGCAAAAACTCGGAGTGGGAAGAGTGTGCTGTTGCAGCTGAAACCTGTGCTTGCTACATCTATTGCAAACAATCCTCTGCTTCCAAAGTTGCAGAAAGCTGGCTGCTGAAGTAATTGTTTTTTGACTTTTTTATCTTCTCCAATCCCTCTGAGCCTTGCTGTTCTCCTTTTGCCTGCCCCAGCCACCTGCCTTTGTCATTAGCAATAATCAGCAGCAACAAATAGGCAACATTTCATTGCTGTGGAAGAAGCCTGGGATATTTTGGGCCAAGACAGCCAGGCTGGATCTAGCAGAGACTGCTGGCCAGCAAGAAAAGACACCACTAAAGTCACCTTGCCACCCATTCTGTTCTGCTGAGAGCAACATGCCTGAGTACAGCAGATGGGAGGGTTGGGGATGTCTCGCTGGAAGCTGGCTGTGCTGGAGAAGAGTTACTACCCAAAAGAGACTTCTGGATCAGCAAAGAAAGGAAGGAGGGAAAAACAGGAGCAGCATTGCTGGGAGCAAAAGACAAGTATGAAGCAGCTCTGGTGGAACTGGTGAAAGCGTAGAGAGGAGATCTCTGCTGGGGGATAGATACTTGACAGTGGTCTATGGAGGTCCCTGCTGGACTTGCAGAAGAGGCAACCCATTGGACATCAGGCAGAACAGACATGACTGAGAGTGGAGGGGACCCCAGACCAGCAGGGAGGATGGGTCACCAGGGCAGTGGGATGGAGGTGCTCAGCTCTTCTAGGTGCCTGGCTCTAGAGGACCTATTTGCAGAGGTACCTTTAAGGCTCTGGGCCTCACGTGCTTCAGTCATATTTTAAAAATAGGACGGGAGGCTTCTACATCACTAAGGTATTTTGGAAAATTTTACTCAGCCTTTCTGCAGCTTCTGTCAGTCCTTCTCAGCATGGTGCCGAGACACATACCTGGCACATACATGGCACATACACGGCACATACACGGCACATACACAAATAGCATGCTTCCCTAGTTTCCTCAGCCATGGCTGGGGACACTTCAAAAGACTTCCCCAGTACTCCTCCACACCTCAGCAAGAAGGACTGGGAGGAAAAATACCTCTGTCTCTCCTGGCAGCAGTGCCTCAATGGTGTCAAGTGGGACACCAAAACAAAGCCTTCACCACTGCAGCATCAGGACAAAGGGCATCTCAGCAAGGGGATGCTTTTACCTCCAGGGTGAAGGCGATGCTCAGGTGCAACCTTCTCCAGGCTTCCAGGGACATTCCGACCATGGCAGGCACTGACCCAGCACAGAGCCTCCAAGGTCTTTACTGCAACCCAGCATAAAGATGACAGCACGTGATATGGTGCGGGTCCTTTCACCTTCCCTGCTGTCACTGCTGGACAAGAACATCAATGTATGATCACAAAGAAGCAGGGCAGGACAAGTATACTGCCCCGTATACTCCGTATACATATCCCCTGGGATACGTATACTCCGTATACATATCCCCTGGGATACTGCCAACCGCAGGGAGTTACCAGCGAGGAAGAATGTTTCCTATTTGGGCTTTACAGATCAGAAAACTCTGTGAAGTTCAGCTCAGACAGTCCTACCCAGATTGTAGGGACTGTTTGTTCCCAGTTTTGGCAGGGTCATGAATGATGCATGAATAACAGCATCCCTTAATTAGTGTAATATGCTGTACCAGGTTAGAAAGCATTCTCTGCTTTTGTTTTTCCTCCACACATGTGTGTGTATATTTCTTTTTAAAGGAGAAGGGAATGAACGGAAAACATTGTAGTTGTGTTTTTGTTGGTTGGGGCACCAATGAGCCCTGTTCTGATTGGGCTGGTTATGAATCACTGGAGAGCCATATCCACACAAAACAGAGTTGCAGCCAACCTAATGTCTGCTTGGCAGTTGCACTGAGCAAAAGCTTCTTAATTATTGGTTTTGTTGCCTGAATCTTAGTGGAATAAAGAGGAAAAAATACCCAGTCACCTTTAAATTCATGAGACTGGGTGCATAGGAGGGTGTATGTCTGTGTGCACCTGCGTGCATACACATATACTGGCACACAGTTCGCTTTGACTCTTGGGATAAAGCAGAAAAACTCCATCATGGTTTTTATTTTCCTTTGTCTATCTGACTCCCTTTCTTCCCTCCCGTGCCTGTTTTTGTTTGAGGCGTTTGCAATGTGCCCATCACATCCCAAACATCAGGAATGATGTTTTCATTACTTTGACCACAAAGGACATTGCCTGCCCTCCCACCCTTCCTCCTGCAGTGCATTCCCCCAGCGCAGCTGTACCCAGGAGCAGCTCTGCCAGCCTCCAGCCACTATGTCTGCCAACTCTCTGAAGAGGGACCCTTCACCCACATGACACCAGTGCCTGTCTCCACCCTGTGCATCTCTCCTGCTCACAAGACAGGAGATGGGCTACCACCCACCCTGAAATCCCAGGCTTAGCCCCTTCTCCTCTGACTCATGCTTCTTCCAGGAAGGGATGCCTCAAAATCTCCCTCCTTTTTCCCTTCTCCAGGATGTGCCAGAGCCACCGGAAAGGTGCCACTGGATGATGCTGACCCTCAGCTTGGGTTGCACCATCACTGCTTCTTCCCTCAGGACCCCCTCTGCCTTGCACAGGGAATGGGGTGGCAAGGGGAAATCGCTGGCACCAAGGGCTGCAGAGCAGAGAGGCATCAGGATCATACCGGTGCAGAAAGAGAAAGCTCTCTCCCACTGGGTAACCCAGCAGCAACTGCTATTTCAGTAAACATATCATTTTGTGCTCAGTAAACACACATTCCAGAGGAATGCTCTCATTGTTTTTTTGCTCTGTAATGCATTAATGAAGAAATAAAGTTTAGGTTGTGTAATGGTGACAGCTTGAAGTCATTTTGCCTAGTGTTATTTCTCAGCAAAGGCTCAGCTCTCCCTGGAAAGGGAGGAAGAAAAGAAGACCAGATTTTGCTTCAAACTCACCAACATGTGCAAAAAAAATCAAAACACAACAGCAATTAACTCCCTTCCACGTGCCCCAGTAAAACTACCTCTTTCGCTCACTCAGAGCTTTGTCACGTATGGGGCTGTTTATGGAGGAGACAATACAAAGTGGGTTTATACAAGGCTCTTGTTTTAATTTTTGTTTTATATCCACTGGAACCCTCAAGTAGTGAATTCATTTCCTGATATAGTAAACATTTCTGATGGCCAGGATTCTTTCTCTTTTCCCAAATGAACACAAACCCCTGGTCTAACTCACCAGCAGTGCAGTCCATACAAACAGACCCATCAGCTACATTTTCAAAGAATGCATCTTAAGCACGCAGCTAGGAAAATAAACAAACAGCAACGCCTTCACTAAAGCCCAGCAGACTCCACTGCAAGAAAGAAGCTTTTTTCCCCCAAATTTGCTTGAGCCCTCAGTTGCATGTGGAAAAACTATCTGCTTTTCCCCATATTCCAGAAAACAATCTTGTTCTTGCAGTTGCACACCGATGGCTGCTGGCTTGCTGCTAAATGATCTATGCAGTCCCTCTGATTTGTGACCCTATTTGCACTATGCAAATGTCTTCTGACAGCTCTCTTTTCCTGTCATTAAAACAAACAATGGCCCCTGAAACCAAAAAGGAAATCAGTAACAGGCGAAAGCTGTTCTCTCTTTTTCTTTGCCTTTTTTTGTTTTGTTTTGTTTTGTTTTTTTCTTCTGGTTCTGGAACTAACTGCTAGTAATTACCTTGAAATATTCACAAACCTTTTCCTCTCCCAAACTGTTTTACTCATCCCAGTGGCCAACCCAATGTGTCTAATATAATTGCTCTTCTAAAAGACCTAAAAATGAACACACACAAACACACACACGCCTCCCACCCCCAGTGATCAACCAGGTAAAAACCACCTCCCGTCTTTTTTTTGGGTATACATATCTCTCTATCTATACACATATAGACAAGAACAAAAAATTATATTGACTGATTTGAGAAGCTTTTAAAATAGTTCCTGCTCCACCAGGAATAATTTAAATATTGTTCTAAAAATGGAGAAACATGAATTAATCAGAAATAAGAAGGCATTGGTGGCCAGGAGAGGATGTACGTAGGAAGACACACCTTTCCAGTCATCTCTCCATCCTTCAGAGCATCCATCCTGTTGCATCAAGCCCAAAAAAGTGCAGTGTTGGTGGCCATGCCTTCCAAGTGGCAGTTAAGGGACACCTGATCCTAGCCCCGCTCAGTACACAGATGGTCTGTCTTTGACTTCAGTGGGAAAAGGGTTGAGTTCAGAGACTTCAGGGTACTTGCACACTCCTGGGACTTGCTTCTTTGTCTTTTAAATAATATGGTATACATAATGCTAAACTGGGACAGTTTTCCAACCCATCGCACAAGCTTTGTGCCTGTAAGGCTCAGCTGAGCTCAATGGTGTTAATGTTGACATAAGATTGTGATGACCATGTGGGAAATTAGTCTCGTAACACTTGATTGTCTTTTGCAAAGGTTTTCTAAATGGTCTGAATGGTTTTGTTTGTAGTATGTGTTGCTCACTCCTGATTGTACGTGTGCCAAGTTGTACTTGTAACAGTAAACACTGGCCTCTCAGAAAATCTGAGGTAAAGCAAACCAGAAAAGATGTTCAAAATAACGTTACAATCTAATTTAATTTATCCCTTGGTAATTGCATTTGTAGGAAATGAACAACACAAACAAAACAGAACCCAAACCTTTTCAGCCATCGCAATTACTTTCACATGCCGACACATCAGTTACAGCCAGCATACAGTTAAGTCTCCATCTGCATCAATAGAAATGTTTCTGCAAAGTGACACCTGCCTTGGGTCCCTGCTCTAAGGGGACTTAACGTCAGCTCCTCTGCCCATCTCTTCTAGCCAGCTCAGTCAGCTCTTCCATTGCTCTTCCTTTTCCTGCAATTCCCACACTTAATTCTTCCAGTATCAATCGATCTGCTCCATGAGTTGATCCTGGAGGAAATATAGCTGGACGACTACTCACCAAACTCAATTAACCATGCAGCTGTAGTCCTGTCTTCTGGCCCTGTTCCAGTAAGATATTTATACGCTTGCCTAATTTTAATTGTATGAACTGCTCCGAGTAAATCCTGTTGAACACAGGCCTCTGTTTGCAAAGGCTGCAGGAAATTTACAGATGTGTTTGACACGTCTTTCTTACATGAATGGTTTCTCTGGCCATTTCTCAGTCTCTGGGCTGCTTGTAAACTCTGCAGCCTGACTGCAGTTCAACTATTTGTTATATGCCCTATTTTTTTCATTTGTGTTCTCCTCTGTGAGTTTATACGTGTGTCCCTGTTTACCTCCGTCACATTGCAGAGCTTCTCTGCTTTGACTTGAGGAGTCTCGAACCCACAATCAGCTCTCAAAACCAGTTATGCAAGCCCCTCTCTGTACAGACCTGTGTGAACACAGATTTGCACAAGTGTTTGTTCAACAATCCGTATTTACACAAGTAGCTGCAACATGCACTTATGTGCTGAATATTTCAGCAAGTGTTGTTGTACCTGCCTGATCGGTTGCCAGAAGCAATCACTAGGAGAATCACTGTCAGTGCCAAAATAAACACATGGTTTTTATTTGCGGGGGGACTTGTAAATAGTATTTTTCTAGCGTTCATCCAGTTCTCAGTGAAACTCCCTCTGTGATGAATGCTGTTTACAGCGCAGCTCTGTTTGTTGTGAAACAGAGAAATAAGGCAGTTTCTTGCACTTGCAGGCAGCATGCCAATGCGGTGGAGGAAGGTACATCCCCTCCTGCTGTCACTCTTGCATGAAAAGCCTATGCCCCAATTCTTGCTCTTCTTCACACTAAAAGCCCACACGGATACACAGGATTTTCATGCTCTCAGAGTGGCATATTGTCAGAAAGATGAATGGGAAAGTCCTAAACTGGGTAGAGAATTTTTGACATTTTCTCTACAAATCTTGCCATGGCTTTACTGCTCAAAAAGCCATAAATGGAAAGACATTTTGCACTCTGTAAGGAATTATGCATCACATAAATTAGTAGATTTAAAGGCAAGGAAAGCTCATCGCCAAGTAGGGGAAATTAAGGTAGCAGGTGAATTTCTGTAAAGCGGCTCTTCCTGGACCAGCATAAAGCTGTGGGACATGACAGGCTCAGGAGTGGGGCAGGACCTGGTGCAGCACAGCAGGAAGGTAGACCATAAAGCCAGAAACCCCATCTCCACCACTTTATCTCTCCAGGTAATTGTAGCTTCTCCTGTGCACCCAAGAAATCCACACTTCACAATGATGAAATCACACTTTTCTCCCACAAGGGAAAAGGGAGTATTTTTCTTTTTGCCTTTTCCTATTTTCGCTGTGTTCAGAGTGAAAGGGAACTCTCTTTACAGATGGAGCGTAGGAATGGGAACGTTGCAGTGTCTTTGCAAATGCCACATAGTCCTTCTGAAAGCCTGCATCTTCAACCATTCAAGAACTGCCATTTTCCTCTCCATACTACCCTTAGGGAGGAGAAACATCTGGAAGATAATGGTGGCTCCAGGATGCTTTGGAAAGCTACATGGAGGACCATGCAGGAATACCAGCTCAGTTAAGGCAAACACTTAGAAAGTGAGTGTGACTCTGGTGGTGTGAATGGCATCACTCCTGATTTCTGAGACCTGAAGCTGCTTTTGGTCCTGTTTTTGGCACAGCCCCAACGTCTGATCACTTCTCCCTCAGTGATCATGTCTTAAATGAGAGCTGGGTACAAGCTTCTACTGCTCCAGGGAGTCCTTTGGTCCCTGCGCTGGAAAGTAGTTGCCACCTTTAGAGACATCTTAACCTTCTTTTTCCATTTGAGTCATGTCATCTCTTCACCTTTACTTTTTCTGCCTTTTTTTTTTAAATTCCCATATCTAAAACTTATTACTGTGCCTGCTGCATTAGACATTCACCTGTTCCTGTGACTGAAGAATAGCTTAAGCACTTTTCTGAGACAGTCCCTTGAAAATGGGTTGCTCTTCTGCGGTCAATGAACATAGCGTGGGAAAAATGCATTAATACTTTCACTGGTAACACTGAGGGTGGCTATATATAAACCCTTCATTACAGTATTTATATATTATTACATCATATAGCCACTTAAACTAGAGAGCAATTGGAAGTGTTGAATAATGTAAGGATAATCGCTTCCACATTAGTTTCACTGTCATTGGCATTATGTACTACTTGGTGATATTGCCATCCTCGTTGCTTCACCCAGTGTTGCGTGACATTGGTGGTGACTTTAGAGTATCAACAGGCCCTCTGAAATGACATACAGTACTTTGCACGACACGGTGTCTGGTATTATATAATAAGGGTGCTTCACTGGAGAATTTTGGCAACGCATGCTTTTTCTCTGAGGGTTTCATTCAGGTGAGATTTTCATTTCTTGAAGGTTTCCTTTAAAGAAGCTATCTAAACATGCCCATCCTCATGCATGGAGAAGGGAGGTTTGCATCATGGTGGCCAACTGTCCATCTTGGGAATCATCCCACGCTGTGCTGATAAGGCACATGAGGTCCCAGCTGGCTCCCACTTGCTTCTATCCCTTCTCCAGTCAATGACGTAGCTGAGAGGGATGGAAAAGGACAGGAAACTGAGATGCTCAAAGCTTGGCAATAAGGCATTTCAGTGGTGAAACTCAAACTTCAGTCACCTGAGTCCAGTTATGGGGCATATAGAAGATTTCCTCCCAAAACAAATGAGATTAAAAAGTGCTATTAAATCATACAAAAGTATGATAATTCTTTTGTTTGGTGGTTTAGTTGTTGGCTTTTTAATGTTATTGTTGTTGTTGCTGCTCTTCTTTTTTCAGAGGAGGGAAGTGGGCGGATATATGCTTGGTGTGATTGTGCTTCAACCATGGCTGAGTAGCTCTCTTGCTGACTATGCCTTTCAATTTACTAAGTTTTGACAAGCTTCCCCTTAAGGAAGTCCAGCAAAACAAAAACCCTTTCTCTTGACTTGAATGTCTCACCACTGGTTTTCATGGCAGGGATGCCCACCTCAATTACACTGTGGTCAACAGTGTTCAGTGCTGCATTGATCGTCACTTGTCAGACGAGCTCCTGTGTGGCATTGAGGTCCAAGTCCGGAGGAGGATCTCCACCACAGTGTTTGGAAGGGGCTGCTCCAAAAAGCAATCATTTCAGATGTTGAGAAATAGCTTCTCTGAACCTTGTCCTCAAGTGACATATGACCAATTTCTGCACAAAGATCTGCAGTTGACTTTTATTGCAGATCCAGTTTAGCTGCTTCTTTGATTTATCACAACAATGCACATTCAATATCTTTCTTCTGATCTGGAGGCCAGAAATATAACTCTACACATATGTTAGTATTCTTAGGACTTGGGATTTCACAGATTCAGAAACTCATTCATAGATTCACAGGGTTTAAGGCCAGAAGGAACCATGAGAACATCTGGTATGACTTCCTATATTTCAAAGCCATTCAGTTGCAGCCAATTAGCCCAGTACTGAGCCTAGTAGCTTTGCTGCATCTTCCAGAAAAGCATCCAGCTCCAGACGCACCAAGATACGAGAATATGAACACATCAAAAGCTGAAGACTCAACCACCTTGATTTTGAAGGTCACATGAATTAAAGAATGTGCTTTGTTTCTAATCTGCATTTGTTTGGCTTCATATCTAGCTATCTGTTTTGCACCTTTCTCCACTTTGTAACTAAGCAGCATTGCCTGGCAAGCTACATTTTTCAAACTTTGGAGTTTGTTTTTATTTGCCTGACATCTGGACAAAACGCTGATGTATCATAAGTATTTGTGACTCAACTTTACTGCAGTTTTGGCTATTAAAAAAACATTTTGCATTGTTGCTAGCAATATTATTTGTTCTTAATTCAGAGAATACTAATTTGGAATATTTTAAAATTATTTTTCAAAGTACCTTCATTTAGAAGAATGAACAGAAATTGAACTTGCTGATGCAAAAATCAAACTAATGTTTCTTGCTGAAACGACGGCTGTGTTCGGCCTTGCCAAAGGGCTTCTGCACACCTCACCCGTCTCCCTGAA
Source organism: Psittacus erithacus (assembly GCA_009867235.2). NCBI lineage: Eukaryota > Metazoa > Chordata > Aves > Psittaciformes > Psittacidae > Psittacus > Psittacus erithacus. The sequence goes on along the minus strand of WYDI02022659.1, from coordinate 70,227 downwards.
TAGATGTGTTATACATTATTACTCTCTCTCCATCCCCTTTTGACATGGAGATGGAGATAAACCTGTCTCTTACACCACCAGGTTGTATTTGCCAGCTTTGAAATTAGTTGCGCTATCTTACTCTGGACCCCTTCTGTTTTTCAGTAGGTATACCTGATCCTGAAGGGCTTGATCATTCTTGCAGTTTGTCAAGTACATACTTTTCTCACCAGAGCCAATTTACACCAGAAGCTTTAAAGTTGTTTTGTCTTTTTTTCAGTATTATCCTTCTTTCTACTTTCTGAGTGGGTAGAAATTCCAATGCTACATGAATGGCCTTCTGAAAAAAGCTCATTTCAATTTCAATTTCATTTTCTGAACTCTATGACTTTCTGCCCTCCATCCAAATGTCATTGTCTTTCATTATTTTTAGTATACTTAATAAATAGCAGCAGAGGTACTTGGAAGAATCAGATTATTATTGTCTCACATTGATATTTCTCTATCTTTTGCAGTACATGACATTCAAGAAAAAAACCTACTGCACACTGGTAGGCAGAAATACTGTTGACACTAGTGGCAGGAATGTGGGTACCACCTAGCTGTCGTGTTTCTACTCCTAGCTTTTACCTCTAGGCCTGAAGAACCATGTCATCCATTTTGCTGGGAGTCATGCTTTGTACTTGTTTTGGAGAGCCAGTGCGTAATTGTAGCTAAGGAATGTGGCGTAAAAGCATCCAGGCTGGCGCAGAAGGGATCAATGGTCTCCAAAGAACTGGAGAGTGCAAGGAGAAGGAAATCATTAATATCAATAGCACCAGCCTTGAAGGAGCACCCTAGGGCTCCACCAGTGAGCATGACCCCAGCACACTAGGTGTGGAGCAAACAGTGCAGTCCTTTTGCTCGAGGACAGTCATGAGACAGATGTACCTGAATACTGCAGGCACAGTCAGTTACTGCATGTTCATAGGCTTCTGGAAATGAGCAATCACCAGGCCCTGCTGCAGGTTCATTTCATCAACTGGGGGTATCCAAATACAAGGTTATGAAAACTGAGTCTTTGCTGGTAGGAGGAAAGCATTCAGACAAAGGCGGCCTGCCTGCTTGTAAAAAAAAAAAAAAAAATGGATGTAAAGTCTGTGGCAAAGCTTGCCATTTCTGAAGGTTCTGATTTCCTTCTTTCTGGGTATTCCTACAGATCCATCACTTATGAAATAGTTCTACATCCCATGCTGTCAATATATGATCCCCACATAGCTCCTAACAGTTTTACAGGTGAGGAGCTGAGTAACAAAAGAAAATGAGAGGAGCTGAAGGACTGAGCCACAGGAGAATCTTCTGCTGAAGGAAGAGTTAGCCTGCTTTCTCCCAACCACACTTACTTTCTTCCAGTCTTGCAACAGCCACAGGAGAGAAATAACCAAGCCGGGCAAAGCTGCGACCTGCTCCTGTGGATCCAGGCTCAGAGGTCTCCAAAGGGCGAGACCATTTTGGTGTGGGTGTGCAGGCTCAAGCTCTTCTTCACTAAAGAAAAAAAAAGACAAAAAATCTAAAACTGCTGTGAGGGAGCCAAAGGGATTTTTATTTTTTTCTTGGCCCTCTTGCTACTTCTGTGGGAACCCAGCATTATTGTTTCCAGAAGGCTTGGTCTCTGTCACCCAAGTCTTTGGCATGTTTGGGGACACCCTTTACTACTTCCCTTTCCTTCCCTGCAGAAGAGTCCAACTCGGCTTTGACCGCAAAGCCCAGGAGGCCTTGGAGTTTGTCTGAAACAAAAGAAAAAGATTGCGAAAGGCAGTGGTGTCAAATAATGCTTCCATTTAGTAGGAATTTTGCTCCCCTTGCATTCCCAGGCAGCACCTGCTGTGTGAGGCTCTTGGCCAGATCCTCTGAGCCTCTGTGGTAAAACAAACAAAAACAGCAGGGAAAAAAATTCCTCTTTATAACGCCTATTATCCTCAGGCTACCTTCCAACACTGCCTCGCCTCCCCATGTCGACGGCACTCTCCAGGGAAACAGGCTACTATGGGGCCAGAAAGCCTTGTGCAAATGGGCAGTTGAGCAATGGAGGAAGAGACCCTGTCTTATTGAAAACAAGGCTGTTTTCCTTCTCTTCCTTCATGCCTAAATGCAGAAGGGTCCTTATTGATGTCCCATCCAGAAAAAAAAAGGAAAAAAAAAAAGACACGTTGTTGCTTCCAAAGCAAAAGCTATTAGGAATTATCTTGCATTAAAAGAAAATAGGGTTGGGAAGGAAAGGGATAGGTGGTCTGTCTGCAAGGGGTGGGGGACATGGTCTTTGGAGATGACTATGACCCTCTGCTCAGCCCTTGTTATCCACTGTCCCTTTTCATGTGTCTTACCATTTCAGGTTAGTTTTGAAGCCATTTTGTGGTTTTGAGCATGATGGAGCCTTTATCTGGCCCAAATGGTCCACCCGCCTTTTGCCTGCTCAGCCGCTGGTGCTTCTGCACCACCAGTGATGCTGATGGGGACTTGTGCAGCCTTCAGGAAACAGGCTACCTTCTCACAGGGGCTTAACAACATCTTTCTACCCTCACACACACCCCTACAACCTGTGCCTGCTCTACCATGCTCGACCGAGGAAGAGAAAAGTCTTTAAGGACTTTGTTTTTGATACTGCCTTTAGGATCAAAGGCTCTGCCTAGGCTGACTAGTGTTGTGTTTGATATGGACAGGCTCACAGCCTGTTATGATCATCTGGCCTGACCTTTGTAGTACAGGCTATTGAATAACTGCTGGCATCCAAAGCAGATACAAGCAGCTTGTAACTCTTGCTCTGTTCATCCAAACTGCCTTGATCTCACTTCAGATGGAGCTCCAAGTCAAATGTTCTCAGCAAACCTTCAGATCTACACTTTGACCTGTCTTCCTTCCCTCTTACTACGTATCAGATTGAGGATAAAGAGAAGAGCAAAGATGCAGGAAGATGGGTTTGTGGAAGTGATGGACCTCCCACTCTCCTCCTCATAAAAGTTTTCCCAAAGTTGGGCCTACACCTGTGTACAACCCATCAGGGATCATGTTCAGAAGAGAAAGCTCAGCTCTGCTCCCCATTTCATTGGAAGCAACGTTTTAGCTCTGTAGGCTATCATGTGTCTGCCAAGACATCTCTGCACCCTTCAAATGGAAGATGTTTTACAAAGGGCTCCTGTTCCTTCTGTGGACTCCTGCTCTGAGCAGCTGTGCTTGGTGTCCGATGTGCATGTCCTTGTTTTTGAATGTGCTACTAAAAATATCACAGGAGAAATTCAGATGCTACCTGGAGACCCCCCATGGCCCAAGAATGAGGTCTTGTTTCATTGTCCAACAGACTCTGCCTCAGGAGATAGCTTCTGTTTCTGAACACAGCGCCTGTACTTACAATGTGAGACATCGCTCTTGTTTTAGTCAAATGTAATAGTGGTGGTGACAGAGCCACAGCCCCTCAGCTGTTATGTTCCATGAAGCTGTGGGACAGTTCCTCCAAACAGGTGTAGGTGTCCACTTTAGAATGACACAAAACACTGCAAACTTCTATCTGTCGACTAGACCAAACGTGACTATAACGCGAGTTTGGATGCCCAGCTCATTTGTGAAGACCTACGCTGGAGACAGCTGAAGTGAGGTGGGATGAGTAGAGGATTCCTGTTGCTGTGTCCTCCAGTTCTGGACCATAATCATAGTGGAAATGAGTTCAAAACCAGCAGTGAACTGCAGCCACAAGTCTTATAATGGGCAAGAACATCAGTAAGAACCACCTGTGTGAATCCAGAATCAAACAGGTTGATTTGCCTTAAGCAATCTTGACATTATTTCCGTGATGTTTTGCTGGCACTATTTGCTCGCATCCTCTCGAAACTCTTCTGCCTTGTTAGCACAACCCTAGTGACTTTACTGCATGTTGCGTTGTTGACATAGGAGTTTTAGCTATCATTTCATTTTCTGTAGCAGAAAGTTTAACACTAGCATTAACACTGGAATTACCGCAAGTGCCAGTGCTTAAGAAGGTCCCAAGCCACCTGCCATAGTCCATTGCTCATGCTCACAGGAGCAAACTTCCCATAGTAGTGTATGTCCTCCAGTGCAGGGATCTCCACTAAACAGCCACCTCCTGGTTACCGTTCCTTCTCCTGATCCCCTTCCTCTCTCTACACCCCTAAACCCAGCCACAGCACATTGGCTTTGCTTGGTAGTTTTGTGATTTCAGGCTAGAGTTAGTATTTAACTAGTCAGAGTGGTGCAAGGAGCCTGTATAATTACTGCTGGAATTGTGCTGCGCAGGCCCCGTATAACAAAATCGCCTCAAATAACCCAGCTTGAATGTCAGAGCCCGTGCTGTATTGTGTTTCACATTCTGGCTGTGGGAGCGCTTCCCCAGCAGGAATCAGGGTAGCAAATCCCTTGCTTTCGCAGGAGGGCCCCATAAAATGAATGATTCTGGATCTCACGCTCTTGAGGAGGTCTCAGTTACTCCAGCAATTGCCGCTCGTAGCGGGAGTGACTGTAGGGGATGGAAGGGAGGGAAGGGAGGTTTGGCAGGCTTTGTCTTATCATCACCCCTGCGCTAGAGTGGGAAGAACCACCAGGACTCTGCTCTCCCCTCCAATATATACTTTTGCATAGATGTTAAATTAAAAAGAAACCAAAAAACAGAGAGTGGATAAACCCTGAGGGTGAGATTGAATCAAATACATCCGCTTGAATTCCTGCATGGCCACTGATGATGGAAGGCTCCTGATTCCCCCTGGCTCAGACTTCCCTGAGACCAGCACCAATGCCATCACGTTTATGGGGAGGCAAAAACTGAGACAGTCTCCCCGCTTGCTCCACCTGTGCTGGGGCCAAAACCCTCCATTCCCTCCTGGAGTAGCTCACGACATGCCCTCCAAGTCCTGTAGCTCAGCAGCCAGCACGGCTGCCTCTCCATCCACATCAGAAATCTGAACTCCCCCACCTCTCCTTGGGAGAGGAAGGTTGTTCCCTAAACTATATCCAGTCTCTTGTTATCTTTCTTTCCTTGTCAGCCGGTGAACTGTGAAGCAGCAGCGGAGAGAAAAATGAACTCTGACCTCATTTCCCAACCCCCCCCCCTCCACAATTAGCCAGAACTGTGCCTTTTTTTTTCCTCACCACTTTTTAAATGATTAATAAGACAACTTGGTCCTTAGCTTCTGCAGTGAAGAGAGTGTGCTGACAAAGCACTGCAACGCCTCTTCCAGGTCACCCTGCAGCGGGCCATGTCTTTATGAAAACATCAAAATTGGAGGGACTTATTTGAGGAATTTGGAGACTGAGAGACAGGAATTTTGCCCTTCAGACCCTGGCAACTGCATGTCTGCAGTGGTCTCCGAGCTGCAGTGATTGCCATAGAAAGGAGTAGCTGCTCAACAGCAACCTGCAAGCTCTGAAAGACTGTTTTTTTTTTCTCCCTTCTTTTATTATATTTTTTAAACTATGCAGCCACTGCCCTTTGCCTGCTTTATGCGCTGAAGACATCACAGTGTGTAGCAAGCTGGATCTAGCGGCAAAACACGGATCTGTAAACACCCTTGATGGCAGTGCACAAGGGAATCCTCATTCATGCTCACCCTGCACTTTAGCATTGCTTTTCTACATGTGCCCATCCATCTGCAGTTTCCTAAGCTCCTATTGCAGTGGGGATAAGGGAATTAAGGCCAGGTGGAGCCTATTCTCTTAGATTGTCTGTGCCAGGGGTGGATCATACACCACTTCTTTGAGCAGCTTGTACACAGATCCCGTGAATCACCAGTTAACCTGCTCTTAGCTATTGCTGTGGAATGGCCAGTAGAGCAAACGATGTGATTCTTGCCACATGGTGATGTCCTTGTGTGTTGGTCATGGGTCACTCTGTCGGAAGAGGAGGGCATGCTCTTGGCTATAGGACAGTGGTGGCACTGCCAGGGGGACTTGCTGAATAGAGAAGAAACCAGTGGGTAAGCATGGAGTCTCCTCCAGAGCCATGGATGCAGTGGTAAACCTTTTATTACATCTCTTGATACCATCCATACGGTTAAACGTATTTCAAGGCTGCAGCACTTGCCTAAAAGAGGTGTATTCTGGGATCAAGGGTCTCATGGTTTCACCCAAAGATCATCTTTTATAGCCTTAGTTTAACCTGTTTCACTTTCAACCTTTAGGTGACAGAGTGTGTATTAGATCCCACAGCCTCTCTCGGCCTTTCTGCCCTTGGCCCTGACCAGCTCTGAGGCAGATGGTTTCCCTGCCCTTTCTAGAGGGCCTCACTGGCTCTTTCAGTCTTTCTCAGAAGAACTGTTATCTGTCCCGATGTTCACAAGGGGGAGAACTCAGAGAGGAGCTTTCTTCATTACCTTCAACAAATTCTCCCTCTTCTCCAGCAGATGCTTCCCACTCCTCCCACTGTGCAGCTGGGACAGGGAGAAGATGTCAGAATTTATGCGACTGGTAAACATGGCCTTTGGTGTAGCCACGGAAAAGGAAAGAAACAGCAGTCACCACCCATGGACAAACACTCTGAAGTGCCAGAGATGTCCTGTTAATTCATGTATGCCACTTAATAATTAAAACCCCCATTTAATTGTTTAGCAAATGCTAGTTTTCAGTCATCATAACGAATTGTTTTACTGTAATACCTCCCAGGAACAAGTCCGATTGAGCTCCCGTCATGCTATGTAATCTGCAAGCAGCCAGGGAGGCTGAATTCCTTTCTCTAGGAGTTGACACTCCAAATAAACAAGGCAGACAAAAGAGAGGATGGGAAACAGAAGCTCAGGGGAGGTGAAGTGAGTTGTCCAAGGTCATGCAGCAGGTCAGTGCCAAAGCTGGGAGCGGAACCCACGCTGCCAGCTACTTGCTCTCATGCCCTATATCCCTGGGGAAGACTGGGCCAAAATAATTTATGAGACAAAGAACTTCTATCACATTCCTCCTGGCACCATGAAGTTCTTCAGCTTGTGCAAATAAAGCACAGCCAGATAAAAGGCAACTGGGCATCAACTGTATTTTGGTTTGATAGCTTTTTATTTCTTCACATTAGTAATGTTAGAAAAATTCTTTACCATCTAAACTAACCTATAATTTGGATAGAAGTATCACAGTCAAGGAAGAGCTTTGCTTCAGGCCACTGTTCTGCAGATCTGGATGATGGGATTCAAGGTTGGATGCTATCTGCTGTAAGAAAGGTGCTGGCTTCCAGCCACTAAGCCAGCATGGCTTGGAGATGAGATCCCTTCCCACTGTACACTGACACTGGGTACATTGGAGGTGGTGACAAACAGCCTGAGCAGCTGCAGGGAGAGAGAAAAGGGAGAAAGAGCAGAGAGTTGGGCTGAAGTAAGGAGCCAGCCATGCCTCCTCATGATTTCCCTCTGGAGGGAGATGAAGCAGCTGATGAGGCCCCAGTGAGTGTGACCAGGCGAAGGACCATCTCAATCTGATTTCAGAGCATGGTCGAGGTGGTGTGACTGCTGCTTGTGGGGAGATGATAATCTTGGGACTCACCCTGACTCTCTTGAGAAGTAGGAAAAGCCAGCAAGGAAGCAAACCTGCATCCTTAGGGACTCACCTGTTCTTTGCCTGGGGCAGAGCTGATGAATATGGTGCTCTCTTGATCTCACTAGAGGGATTACTGCTTTCATATTCCATAATTCATCTTTCAGCTGTTTCTCAGGAAACAGGGTCCTGCTGTACACAGCACCCATACAGGTGTATGTACCTTACCATCAAAATAGTATTGACCAGCTCTGTCTTTACTTCTTTAGGCAATAGGGTACTGGTATAATACTTACATGGTTTTGATTTGTTTTTTAACTTCTAAATTCTGTCTGGTTGGTTTGTATACTGTTGTGGTAGGGAGGGAAGGCTGATTGCTTGACTAAGATATCTGATATGCAATTGAGAGGCTGCCAAGCTCATACTCAAGCCCTCAAGCCCTTGTCTCCCCTGTGCTATGAGGCAATAACCTTCTTGAAACTAAACTGCCCTCCCTTCCTGTTAGTATCATCCTTTAGGGAGCAAACTTCTGAGAAGAGCTGTAGCATCACGTGGACAGGTGTTTGGAAAGCTGGAGAAGTGACTGTTCTTGGTTTTGCAGGTGATTAAATGGTATTTCATTAAGGGCTGTAAACCACAAGAACTTCCACCTCCACTTCCCCATTTTCCTCTAGTTAATTTTCTTGCAAGGCAAGGAATGCCTGATCTTGATGGCAGGGCTAGACAGGTGTAAGCCGAAATGTAACTGGCTGACGTTGTTAGTTATCTGAAAAAAGTTCATTATCTCCTGCATAATGCTTTTTGCTCAGCTGCTTGACTGCTCTATGAGCATGTGCCCTTAAACCTCCCTCATCCCATCTGAGGCTGAAGTGATTTTTCAGGGAAAGACGAAGACCACGGTAGCATCTGCAGGAGCATACGGTATAAGATCAGGGTTGGAATAGGAAGGACAGCGCAAGAAACCCCAAGAGACCCCGTTCTTGCCATATGGGATGTCTTTGCATGGAAAAACACTCATATTGGCCCAACTTCCCAGCATGCTGTGCTGTAAACCAACCTACTTGCCAGATTAAAGACTGAGAAGAACTAAACAAAAAAAAGGAAAGCATAAAGAATAAAGCTAATTAAGTAGCGCAGCAGTTTAGTAATGGGCTCCCAGAAAGTCTCAGCATTATCCCTGAAGTCAGGTTATCAAGTGCCACATCTGATTGAGGGGCTGCCACAGCTGTCCAACATATCCTCACCTCTGGTAAAACAAAACCTTAGTCCTCTGCCAAACACAGGCAGTGAGAACTGGCAGGTTCATTCCTGTAGTTTGAAAACTACACTTGGACCAAGTGTAGTTTGGTCCAAGTCTCAGGTGAAGGCTGAGTGCAGGTCTTTGTCTATCAAAAAAGGTTAACACATACATGGTTCAAACATCACGTCATGGCCATTGGGCCGGAGAAAGAGTAAGGAAGCGGACTCAGCTTAATTCTCATTGAGCATATGACTGCAACAGGAAAAACATGCAGTTTAGCAAATCTATTACTATCAGCAGTTTCAGGTCAGTAAAGGGCTGAGATTGCCAGTGGCCAAGCAGGGGCATGAGTTACCTGCCCATAGCCTCGTGGCCAGGCAAAGCCCGTGACTCCATGCGTGCCATGCATGGGCACTCATGAGGCACACAGCCCCATGAGAGCAAGAGCTTTTCCTAGCTTCATTCCCCCTTCACCCCCTCCCCCCCCAAAACAAAAAAGAAGGGCAGGTACCCAAGGCCAAAGGGCTGCTGTGAGATTTGAGGTACACTAGAAGGTCTTCATGGAGATCTACCTGCCATGCTGACAAATACTCAACTCAATCCTCTGTGCTTACACCAGGGCTTTTTCTGACTTCGGGTAAATTAGTCAGACCTCATTTTTTAAGAAGTCCTCAAGAGACCGTGGAGATAAATAAGCATAAAACTGAGGCTCTGTGATACTGTGGAGAAGAGGGAAGGATGTCATGTAAATACAAAGAATACACATACATGTTTGCCCATTTCAAGGCAAGGCTAAGGGCCCTACTCATTCTTGCAGTTCTGAATTCAATAAATATCCCTTAATGGGAAAGCAAATGCCACTTACAGGTAACCTGAGGTTAAAATGGGTGTCTTGAGGAATACAAACAGGTCTTTGGTGTGGCTTTCCCTCCATTCTTCGCTCTCCCTCCCACCTGAAAGAGTTTGAATTGGCCAGAGACAGCAAGCAATGACACAGCAAGAGTTTAACCATTAATAAGGGTAGACAGTGGTTAGGAAGGTAGCTAAGTAGTTATACCTAACCAGCCACCTTCTTGTCCCTGTGTCATTGAGTTTTGAGGGTGTTTTCAGTAAGCTGGTCCTGGCTAAGTCTTTTTGGGAGTTAATGAGCCAGAGGAGAGTCATCTCTGGCTCATGGGCATGTTTCAAGCCAACAGTTCTTGCAGGTTTTCTTGGCTACCATGTGCAGTATCACGGCTGTGACCAGGGCTCTAAATGGCTCTTTGCCAAAAAGCTGCACAGCTTGCAGCAACCCTGGCTCTCCTCCCAACAGGCCCTCAAGAAAGAGTATGTTTTAGATCCAGGCCAAACTGAATGGTGCTGGGGCAAAGGGAGTGTCTGACCTAAAGCAACATCAGCTTCAGCTGTCATAAGAAAGAGGCTTTTCAGGGCTCCTGTGATGTACATCCAGCTGCCACAGCTGAGCTCAGTTGAAGGCTGCTGGGGGCATAGGTCCTTGCAGCCTTTCTTCCCATCCTTTGCCTTCATCTGGATCAGTCGCTCCTGATCAGAGGGACTCATGAGCACTCGTGGCACAGGAATCCTTTGGCTGCCTGGCTGTCACTATGTGGGGAAGACAGCCGGCAAAGCTGCTCATGGCAAAACCACTGCTGGGACTTGCCCCATTTCTCAAAGAAACCTGTTCACACACATCCCAAGATCCATACAGCAGCACTTGTTGGCACTAATACCTTCGTTGCTCTTCAGCTGCCTGTTTAGCATCCTCAGCTTGCTAGTGAAAGAAAAATTAAAAAGGTGATCTGATGTGTTTCTAGACTGAGGAAAGAAAAAAAGTGCCATAACATCTAATGCTTGTCAAAAAGCAGGATTGGGTGTGCTTGTGGGAAGGGGGGAGAAGTTGAGCAGCTTTTCTGGGGCTGGCGCTAGAAATTAGCATTTTGGGAAGGGGGCAAAATTTGCTGTCTGAGAAGTGACTTTAGCCAGTTTGGGTCTACTGCCTCTCTGCCTTTTGTGTAACATGCAAGCAGCTTTGAACACTGACAAAAAACAAGTTTTCACCGAAGTCAGCACTCCCAAGTTAGTGCAAAACTAAGGGAGGGAACTGCAGGCCAGTTTTTGCTTCTCCCACCAGCAAGACCACCAGCTGAATCCTGACCTCAGCACGTATTTGGTGGGGGACGGCTTAAAACAAGGAAGTACAAGCACAGGGATGTGAACGTACCAAAAGCCACCTGAATCCTCTTCTCAGATATGAACTGAAACTCATAAGAAACCATTTCAGAAATTCCAGTGAAGTTTAGAGCTCTGTCACAGTCCATATATATGGAAACTTTTGATAAACATCCCGACTTGCATAGAAGACTGGAAGCTACCTCACTTCTTGCTCAGATACTGTGCAAGACCTGGTGTTGCCAGGTAGGGGGAAAAACTGCCTTGGTTTAACCTATAAACAGTGTGCAACCTGGTAAAAGCAGGAGCCATTTAAAGGAAATGTATTTGGGAGGCAAAGCAGTTTTGCTGAGGTCCCTTTATTGATTGTGATCTGTGATGAGGGATACTTCGGTTATTGGCCAAAACCAGTTCTTGTGAAAATTGTTTTCCAAATTCTTGAAAAACTTGTTTCCAGCTTTTGTATGAGCCACAGATCTGCTTCCACTCTTGCTGATGTTGCTGGACATGGCTGTGTCCTAAGGAAGTGATGGAACTTGGGTAGCTGCGCTTACAGTGCAAATGGCCTGGTAGGAATAATCCCAAATTGGACTCAGAAAGAAAAGTGAACAAGCCACACTATATCAATGGACTGGTGGTCTTGCTTTCTCAGGGCCTCATATAAGGCACTTAAGGTCCATGCAAAACCTAAGAAAGGAACACTCAGAGGATTTATTAATACAGAAGAGAATCTCAAGCTGCTCCCATCACCACCACCCCAAAATATGATTGCATTTTAAAAACACTTACCAGCATGGATACGATCTTCATGCCTTGTGTAAAATCTGGTATTTCCCAAGTGGCATCTGGAAACATGCCCTATTTCTGTCACATAGGTCTCAGCCTGCTTAGCAGCTGGATATTAAGGTGAGCTGTATCTCTGATTCAGTATGTGCATATTTGCTATGAAGAGCAGCGCAAGAGCAAAGAGCCTTGATACTTAGTGAATAAGCAATAGACTAAGTGGGAAACTGTTTCCCAATGCTGCGAAAATTTTCAGAATACCTAAAATGAATTTTCTCTTTCCTGAATCAGGTAAAAACCAGAAGTTGGGAAACTTTATTGAAGTCTGAGTTACAATGAATATGTCCAGAGAAGGTCAATGGCAACAAAACATTTCGGTTTTGACCTTTCCCAACTTTTTTATTCCATGTTCACAGCATTTGTAATACTTCTACTGAACCTAAAATATTTTTGGTGCAGAATTCCCCAGAGCTGAAACTACTGACAAGAGACTGTGTACATTCGCTGATATCAAAGCTAGTCTTTTTCTGCAGATAGTGTTACTTTGGATTAAATTGCATTTTCAGGTGAAAATCTTTAAAAGAAAAAACTCCTGACCACATTGAAGAACAAGACCAAACAAGGGACTGTAGCTTGCACACTGAATTAGCCTGCAAAGGTTTCCCTCAACACACTCTTTTGGGCAGGAATAGCTCAGACCAGCTGCAGAGAAGCCACTCGCTGCACCTTGTCGTCATCCCCGTGTCTTACTGAAGACCCCTGTGGATGTAGCTCAGAAAATTGGGACCCATTTGTCAGCCAGAGCAGATAGGTTTTGTGCTGCAGATGGGCAAGCATATGCAAAACAAAAGCCGTATCCAGCTCCTTCAGAGGTGGCTCCATGCGCCCATGGCAAGGCAGTGGCCACTGCTTTGGGATGCACAGGATCTGCCTCTCCAGTGTTTGCTGGCTTCGTGGCAAGACTCTGCAGGTGGCTCCATCTCCTACACCAGCAGATCCAGTGAGACTTTCGTTTGCTCGCTCTTCCTCCACTAGATGTACTTCAGGACACAGAGAAGGAACTGGGAAATGAGCTGAAATGCGTATTTCCCCAAACCACAATGATTGCTGCCGCTGACGTTTACTCCTATCTGATAAAACAAAACACAAACAGCTAGACCTGCTCTGCTCGCTTCCTCCCTCTGACGGGGAATGAGCTCAGCATGCCCTGGCGTTTCAGCCAAATCCCGCAGGGGTAATTTAATTGCATTCCTGCTCCATCTGCCTCAGTTACCCCACTTGGATGTGTTATGTCTCCACGCTTCCTGTTGTGGCATCCTTGGCATTCCCCACTGCACTCCCAGCCACATTGCTCCTCCACGTACGTCACTGTACAAGACTCTTTGCTGGAGCTCAGGCAAACTGTCAAAGGCAGTGGGATACATTCCTGGGATAGATAGGTAAAAGTCATTCCGATCTGTTCCACCCAGGACTTCTCAATCATGGCTGACTTGGGGATGCGCATGTGTTTGATCTTTGCCTTGGCACCATATTGAGAGAAGGGAGCCAGGGAAGCTTAGGATTGATTTTAGGGGATTGATGGAATCTACCAAGTGGGTGATTCCCTTCTCCTGGAGTTTGCTACTGGAAGTTTAGTGAGAGTTTTAGAAAGAGCACAAAACACGTGTGCTGAAAGCCACTTTAAAAACACCTTCTAATGAGCAAATTAACAACAGATTCCCAGACCTCATCAACCAGGATTCTGCATGCGACTCTAAAAGATGGAAAAATCTATTTTAAGAATGTTCAGGGAACTTCTCAGAATGCTTTTTCAGGGGTGGTTTTTTTTTTTTCCGGTTCATTGAATGCAATACTTTGTGCACTGCTGCAAGTTCAATCTCTGCTCGGTACCTGAAGTCCAAACACACAAAGCACTGAAAGACAGTGGGTAGGGGTCTCTTTGGCAAATTGTAAGAGATGAGACTCCCTTTGGAAGCATTTGCTTTCAGCCAGTATCAATGTCTCACCCCAGAGGTGGAAATATATTGAACACAAAAGGCTTAATTTTCAAGGTCCAACTGATCTGTATTCTTGTCCATTTGAACATGTGGGTGAACACTGGAGCAATTCTTGAGTGACTGGGATAAGAAGTGGGAGATGGTGAAAATAAGGGCATGGGACAGAGTGCAAAAATTCCATCAGTCATGTGATATCATTGCCCATCTTGCTGAAAGAGTCACATAGTCAAAATATGTTATTATTACCACTAACTTGCAAACAGTCAAATGTTTCTTTCATTGGAATCTCCAAACATTTTCTGTCTGCAAAATGTTCATCAGGTTTTGGCTTTTTATTTGTGTGGTTGCAGCTGGTCCTGGGGCTGCATTCTGTTGCAGGGCTGAGTTGGTGGGCAGGCTGTCTCCTCAGCCCATCCCCACAGAGAACTTTGATCCCATTTGCTGCACAGATGCTGGGAGGTGTAGTGACATTACCTTAGCCTGGAAACATGCAGGAGTGTGCCACATCGCAGCCCACAGTGATGCTCCTTGGCATGTCTTCCATCACTGCTAATGATGGATTTATCAAGTGGATAATTAGTCAAATGGAGTGGATAGAGGAGATCCGGCTTAAACAAGGGAGGTGCAGCTCAGCCCTAGCTACCATGGACATCGCAGAAAGTAGTCAGGGACAGGTACATAAAGATCACCAAAACTATTGGGCAACAAGAAGGGAGACCCCACTGTTCAGCTCCTCTTCCCTCCCCACCTCTCCTGTTTGTACAGTCCCCATAAAGACGCAGCTATCTTGGCCAGCTGGACTTTTGACTTGTGTGTGTGTTTTGGGCATCGAGTTCAGAGCCAAAAACTAGATAAAGGATGAAAAGAAAACAGATTTCTGATACAGCTTAGCTGGAACAAAAGCACTTCTGCTACCCTGCTTGACACCCCAGCTGAGGGGAGCACCCACTGGGTCACAGACCCCTGCCCAAGTACACTCCCGGTCAGTCCTGCAATGATGGGGGTACAAAAGCCTGTGTGGAACCCTCATTGCAGAGACTGCTTCCAAACACCCATGCACTGAAGCCATGGTCAATGCCATAACCTTGTTGACAGAGTTGTGCTAGTGTGCAGTATGCAGCTCTCTGCTGCTCACTTCCAGGCCTGCGCTGATTACTGCTGGAAGGGCACTCCTCACTGAGGACAGCAATTAATTATTGCTTGTACAGCAGAGCAGGGACCCACGCCCACCACACACACTGGGAGAAGCAGATCCCAGCCCTGTTCCTGGCCATGCAGAGCAGCTGGGAGATGTGGAAAATGAAAAAGCAATCTAAAGACAGGCAGAAAAACCTGCTCCAAAAGCCACTGTGAGAAGCTCAGCCTCAGAAGCGTGCCAACTTTGACAGTCCTAGTGCTTGAAAGTGCAGGAGGGGAATGGCTTACCTGCAGCATGGGTGCTGTCCCAGCAAAACCCTGCAATGCACATGGGGAGGAGCCAGACAGGGTGAGGGGAAGGTTTGTGAGGGCTGGGGGACCTGGGAAAAGCATGGTCTCAACTTCTGACTAGTTATCAGGACTGAAGAGTGGTAGAAGTCATTGCTGAGAACTTCATTTGTACCTTGAATGTGTTCTGGTGTCCAAGCTGCGCATCAGTCAGCGAGAAGCCATGCCAAAATCTGAGCCAGAAAAAGGGATTTCTGCAGAAAGGAAGCATCAAAAAGATCAGCTCATCTGCCTGTCCCATCTACCTCTGCTGGCTTGTGGGCACCTGCAGCATTCACCAAAACCTTCTGGGAATGAATCACCCCAAGCAGCTCCAGCATTTCTGTCCCCAGCCCTGGGAACACCAGCTCCGTTTTCGCTGCATCAACTTCCCAGCACACACTCCGTGTGTGGAGCTGATCACCCTAGGATGAGAGGGCTCATTTGGATTTACCAGACCCAATGCTACTTGTTTCTTACATGTTACAAGCTTTCTGAGGCTTCACGCGCCTTTTGTTGCTCCAGACCACGCCAATTTTGGCATTTCCTTGCTAATAACGTACCCTTGGTCTCCGAGCAAAAGCACCTACCTCATTTGGGAATAGGCAAGGCTTTTCATTACTGAAGTCCCTGTTGTACCAAAGGGAAAGGACCATTTTGTCCAGGCAGCACATGAATAATCCCAGGCAACCAGAGCTAGGCTTGGCGACATGACCTCCAAGGCAGTATTTCCATAAAAGCAAATGCAAAGGTGTCCTCCAGCCCCATTATGCAGAGCATTAGAGATTTATATGACTCGTGCTAGGTATCAAAATGAGTGATTACAATTTATGGATAATCTCTTGGTACCTTATTACCCCCATTATGAAGTTAAGATGATAGTTTGCTCTTATCTCACAGGTAAGCCACAAAGATATATTGAAGCCTGGGTAATACTTGTAAAGGATGCAGACACTAGGGTGAGACCATCACAGAAACACCCAAAAATTAAAGCCTAAATTAGGACAATATTCTCTAAGTGGGAGACATCAATCCTGTGACAATGTTTAGTTACAGTGACTTTTATCACTACCATGCCATCAACCACTTAATCATTGCATTTGATGGATGCTGGGGCAGCACAGCCGCAATTGCTCATTGTCAGGCTGATACAGAGGTCACGGGCTTTGCTAAGCTTTGGATCAAAACCCCAAACATCCCCTGTCACGTCCATCAGGTTTAAAAGAATAACAAATTTACTAATTTAGCTTTAGTGCTGTGTAGTAGCTGGTGCCACCTTTATCTGTTTCTCCTGAGAAAATAAACCCAGCACCACCATCCCTACAGCAGCATGGTGATGCTGCAACATGCTGTTAATTTTCACAATGTGAGACAAAGGTTTGAAGGGAGGTGGGGGCAGGCACAAATTTGTGGGATGACTCAAAGTCTCTGCAACATCTCCCTTGCGAGACTAAATATGCTTCATGGAAGTGGCCAGGTGCCCCTGAGCTTTGTGATGGGTGATGAGACTGGTGAACAAGATCCTAGATGCTTGCTGGAGCCTGACACAGTGTGGTAAGGACACTGTTCTTGTAATGACAGAAAAATAGGGATCACCATACAGTGCCTTACTCTCAATCCTTTAAAAACTAGTATTCAGTCTACATCATTATAAATAGCCCAGACAGTTTAGGAAAGGTGCAAGAAGCAGTCACAGATAAACCATCTCCAATCCCAGCTGTTATTATATTTTAAAAATCCCCTTTCCCAGCTTTAGTTAGCATTTGGTATCATCAAGTTGTTGATTCCACCATTTCCTACATTCCCTTCTCCTCCTATTCTCTTTTGAATCTAGCTGTATTCTTGGAGGAGTCCAAGGTGGTCTCTGATCTGTACCACATGTCAGAGATGGACAGAGAGGATGAAGCCAGAGGAAGAGCAGATAGGACAGGGGACATGGAGGTACAAGCATGACAGAGATGGAGGGAGCACTGTGGACTTTATTCTCTGGCTGCAGGAGCATCAACATTGAAATCTCTGCTTGGATCTGGTTTTATTGACAGAAAATCCACTGCCTGAATGTGGGGGGTTGGAAGCAGTTTACCTGTTACATTCCCTGTGCTATCTCAGGGACAAAAACTCCACAGGCTGGAGCAGTTGTAGTATATCTGCCTGTCTCTTATCTAATGTGTAACCTCCTGGACTGAAGACATAATGTACTGTCTATCCTTTCTGTGATAAAAATAAAGCGTATAAAAACACACACACACACAATCCCAGGCCAAAAATTCTCTTAGGGGAACATACTGTGACTAGATAAGAAGGTACTAGCTGGCACGTAGTTACCTCTTTGCTTCCTAACTGGGACACTCAGGGAAAGGGTGGAGATGGGGCTGGTGGGGGCCACAGGAGGAGAGGGGGGAGAGATGTCATGGGATGGATAGAAAGGGAGGAAAAAGCACAGTGGGGAATAGCCCAAGGAAAAAGAAATCAAAAGCAGATGACTGCACTCAAGGCTTTGTAGCCCTGTCAGCCAGCTTTAAAATCTGACTTCTTTGGAACTGTGGGCAGCAACCCCAGCTAACGTTGCCCTGAGGGACCAAACAGGGGGTCTGCAGGGCTCAGGGCACCACATGAAATAAAAACAGCTCTTGGAGGGTCAGAACATGTGTCATGTGCGATACTGTGTCTTCCTGGTGCTCGACCCACCACACTTCCTGAAGGTCAACCTTTCTGGGGGGAGATATCTGATCTTTTCTGGGGCTGACTTTTCTGCCTTTCCATTGCCACTGATTCCCTTCAGTGGTCCTGTGTAAATTTCATCATTATCCTATTGCAACGTTTTCTGCCGAATGATGGGTGTGACTTGCATCATCTCCTGGGCACGTGGGGAGGCTCTCCCGCCAGGTCCTGAGGGCTGTGTTGGACACATCAGAGGCTGGTAGGACTCGGGAAATGCTGAAGGAGAGAGCTTTGAAGGAAAGGTGGGAGTGAAAGAGAAGGAAAACAGAGGATCAGCACGACTGTGAACCAAGCCTTGCTGGAGCTCCCTAACCCAGCTTAGCATCAGGGTCACCAAATGCAAACCCACTGCTCAGTTTTTCACTCCCTCTTAGTTCTATTTGTACACCCAAAGCAATATAATGGATGATGGAGAATTGCAATCCTAATCAATACTTATAATCAGTACTAACACAGGAGTTCAAAACCAGTCAGAGTCATACCAGTGCTTCCTATCAGCACCTTCTGCTGGCCACACAGTTTGGCAGCACGCAAGGCAGCAGCAGACCCCACGCTATGCTTTTGTACCACTCTGCATCCAGCAACTTCCCCCAGTTCCTCCCTTCCACAACATTTCCGGCACTCGAGCACCTTCAAAGAGAGCAATTCTTAAAAGTCCAGCAGCTTGATTAAATTTTCACTTTATTTTGCTTTTGGACATGAGGTGACAACCTGTGTCGTACGCTGCCTCTGCCTTGATGCTCTCTGTGCAGGAAGCCAACAGTGCTGATACCCTGCCAAGGATGCATTTTACAGGCGTATGCACAGCTCAGCTGGCAGGAGGATGCCAGCTGCCTGAAAGATCCCCAGCCACAGGCACGGCTCTTTGGAAGCATTTTCACAACTAACTGGCTTAGCCAGTGGAGTAAACCATGCATTTCCCAAAAAAGGGCAACTCATTTTCTCTTTGATGGATGGGCTCAAGTCTTGAGTCAGAGCAAAAAGATAAAATCTGTGGAAGACCCAGTACTTTAGAGGAACATAAAAATCGTTATTTCCTTTAGTCTCTTTGTAGTATTTTAATGAAAAAGTCCATTCAAATTTTAACTGTGCCAGGATGGAGTAGCAAAACATTTGGTTCTGAAAAATGTCGATATTACATATTTGGACATTTTCTGTGTTTGTTTTTTAAAAACAAACAAAACAAAACATTGAAATTTATACTGGCTTTGCAAAGAATGTCAATTCCATCAAAATGACATTTTGCCATGAGAAGCTGGTTTATGCTTTTTTTTCCCTCCTTTTGCTGACTGCTTGCACTGAACTGTTCAGAAAAAGTGGCTGTATATTAGGAACAATCACTTTGTATGCAGGAGCATTTGCGCATGCAAAACCATCTTTGCTGGTGTTGGTTGTCAGTGTCTGCACAGGAAATGGCACATCAGGAAAATGCAGCCCCTGCTCCGAAAGCCTTTGCCTGCGCCTTGCCCAGGTTGAGTGAAGGAGCTTATGGCCAGCTCAGGAAATAAATTCAAGCACCCTCAGCCACATGGACCAGCCTTCCCCAGAGGGAGATGCAGCTTTTTACACCTGTGCTGCCAGATCCAGTGCTGGTACCAGCCAGGCCCTGGTGCTGCCCTGCACTAAAGCTATCTAGCCAGTGGACCCTCGGGCAGAGCCAAATATGAGCTTGCCCTGGGCACTCTGGCAGGAGGCTGTGAGAAAGGACAGCTTGGGGGCAATCATTAACACAGGTTGCACTACGGACACCAGTTGTCAGACCATTTGAGTCAGTGAAGCATACTTCCCATGGGAACTCTTAGTCCTGGCTAACTTGAGGCAAGACCAATTAGAGGAGGCAGTAAATACACTTAGCATGCTCAGGAAAATACATTTAAAGCTGTTTATACACATTCCTTTGGACCAGTCAGCAACAAATATGTCCTTACAGCTGTTCTGTCCTTTCCTTCTTCCCCCTCTCTCTGTGCTGCTTCAAAAATAAAACTTGCTCACCTCACCTAACCCTGGCTGGGTTTACTCCTATTCACTCCCAAGTCCACCAGGTCTCATGTCCCACCAGCCCCTCGACTGGTGAGCTTCCTGTAGACTTTCAACTGTTGCATTTCTCCTAGCTCCCCCCAAAGCTTTCATAATGAAATAGGATCCAAGAGGAAAAAGGCTTGCATATTTCCTTATCGTTGAGGAGCTGGTATGCGGTACCAAGTCACCTCCATCGCTTCTGCCTACCTTCGTCACCAGGTTGGGGTTTTGCGTACATAGTGCAATTAATCAGTACTAATAGCACATTGACAGCCATTGCCAAGGTGGTAATGGCCATGGGGGACTGCTATGTAATGAGGATGATCTCAGCTGATGGGGCTGTGGCCACAGGGATAGTTTGCAGGAAACAGAGAACCCAGATCTCATGTCCCAGACCATTGCCCTAGCCACAGGGCTGTTCCTCTTCCTCACTGATATCACGCTTGATTTGGCCTGCATGAGCATGATCAGTCATGTCAGCTACATGGCACTTTTCCTGTTTTCCAGGTGGGGGACTGAGCCTTTTGTAAGAGGACTCCAACTGAATGGTTATGCAGTGTTAATAGGGTTTCATCCTAAAGCAAAATGTTTCTACTAAGTTCCATGGAGGACCAAACCTTTGTTTCACAAAAAAAAAGTGAGGATCTGTAATCTGAAGTCACTCAAGATCTGAAGGATTTTCTCTTCAATACCAGATAAAACCTGAATATGGCTGAAATCTCTGTAGGAGAAAAAAAACCCCAAACTTTCTTCTCAGATCTGGTCAAGACTGGTTGAACTTACTTACTTTATATTTTATATTACCTAATGCATCACATTCTAAAAAGTTATTTCAGGATTAAAAAACCATAACTTTTCATCCTAAAAATGTTTCAAGATACTTTGAGTTTTGGCACTGCACTCTCTGAAGGAAAGCCCACTCTTCATGCATTTCCTCTACAAGCTCTTTGGCAATTTTGCGCATGACACAACAGAAGTGTTGAAGTGAAGCACCAACTGCCCTAAAGTTTGCACTAACCAAACCTAACTCTTGGGTCCTCTTTCCAGCAGCAGTTACAGGGACATGGTCACATGAGACTGAAATCTGAAGATGTGCCAGTCAGCTTTGCTTCTGGCCTATTTGGTTGTCATTACCTGGTTTACGGACCCTGTGGCTCTCTCTGTGTTGATGCAGTGTGATGGCTGGGGGTCTGCAGCATCATGCCCTCCCCAGCACATCAGTCTGCAGTGTCTCACTCTACTTGTGCTGCCTTGTTATGAATCGCAAAGTTTCCAGCCAGCAAAGACAGAAGAGGGTAGTCAGGCACGAAGAGATGCAATGAGAGGTGCCATCTTTCCCTGTTCTCTTACTGCTTCAGATGGTACTCTGAATACCACTGCTTCCCCTCACAAAGGCAGCTCTTACAGGGCTGGGCTAAAGTGAGCATGGAGCAGGAAAATTAAACAGCAAGAGGCAGCATGCCTTTTCCACAGCCAAGAGGTACTGTCTTTGGTTTCCAAAGCTTTCTCCTATCAGTGCACCTGCTCCCAGAGCATCTGCATGATTAAATGACTGCCTGATATCTCCCATCAAGCTGGAGACCATCTCAGAGGAAGCCACTAGGTGCTGAGGCCACAGGTCCAAGCTTCCGCTGAAGTCACAGGGTCCAAGAGGCCTCTGTCAAACTCAAGGAGGCTGGGCCAGAGCATCTGGCTAAAACAGGCGCATGCACTTGTGCGCATGTGCGCACACACAAAGACAATTCCCAGAACTGGGACAATATTTGCTCTGAGTATTTTAAAGCTTAATTCAAGTGATCACAGTGGCTTTGTGAGCACATCTCACTAATGGAGTGCTTCCAGGCTTCATCTGATCAATCCTCTCCACCTTCCCTCACGCTTGTACAGCAGAGCAGAACCTAATGAGCTGGGTATGACACTATGCCTCACTTTCTGGACCATAAAGAAGGAAGCCCATGGCCTGGATAAAAATAAAGACATGCTCCTGTGTGTGTGTTTAGGGCTAGAAAGGTAACAGTGAGGAAAGATTTGGTGTGAGGGGTAGGCAGGACCAAATGTGCTCAGATGAGCAAGAAAAGATGATATTGTGGTCAAAATACAAGACTGGACACCTGTATTAACTGATTTGCTTTGTAGCAACCAACACTGTCCAGGAAAGCAGATGGCAATGCATGCCACAGCAAACCTTACAGCCGTCCTGCACGAGCACCTTTGAGGTAGGAAACTCATTCAGTCACTGTGAAAGTAAGCAAAGAGCAGCCTTGCAGGAAAGCAATGCTTTCAGTGAAACCCATGTGATTAATGCCTTTCCTTGAAAATTTTCAATTATTTTCCTTTTATTGGAAATCTGAAAAGCCTTGAAGTGAAACAGCTTCAATGACTGTAAACACATCTTTGATTTTCCAATGGAATCTGTAAATTTCCATGGAACAAGTCAATGAGAACAACATTTTGTTACTCACATCAACATTTTCCAGGGAGAAGGGAGAGGAGAAGGGGAAACATTATTTTTGAAAAGGTCTACTGATTGGCAGAGAGCTTTAATAAATAGATCAGGCCAGGGTGCAGGACTCCAGTCCACATGGCAGAACCGCTGGTCCTTGAAAGACTGATAGAGATCTTGTTGGCTGAGTTTCCCCCTGTGGTTGACAGAGCATTAGCTAAAGACAGGATACAGGCAACCAGTCCTGCTGAGAATGACTGGATGCCAAACCAATGGCTGGCAAGATCTCTAAAGGCTTAATGACAGAATGCAAATGCCCGCATAGAGATCGGACCAGCAGAGAATTTGCTAGCTGGGGAACTGCAGGCTAGCCACATACCATAACACAAGTTCGTTCTCAAGGACTGAGCAAAAAATAAATAATAATAATAAAAAAAGACAGGTTCTGCTCTGCAAATATTTCCAAGGTGGCTATAACCTTCCTCCAAGGAGGCAAATCAGGAGAATAAATCAGCTGCAGGGACTGGCAAAAGGCTGAGAATCTAAATTACAGCAAGGTCAAGAGGAAGCAGGGGGCTGCTCAAAGGGAGCCAGAGTGAGAAATTCAGCACATCTGGTAGGTACAAAGCAATGCCCTTCGGGCAAACTCAGCCCCCAGCCCACCCCTATTCTGTGCCTAGAGCTCAGCAGAGGGAACAACACGAGCAGAGGCGGCCACAGGGAGGTCCTGTCTGAGGGAAATCCATCTGCGAGAGGGTGGAGGGAGGAAAAGGGACAAAAAGGCAGGTGAATAAATGAGAAGCAGCAGCATTAAGGTCTGTGCAGCTCATGCAGCACAGGAGCTGCTGCCCCAGCTGGCTCAGGGGATGCTCTCGTGCTTTGGAGACAGAGGTGGTCCTGGCACATTTCTTTGCCATGCCTGTGTGCATGTCACCAGCATGGCTGCGCAGCCCCTGATGTAGCCAGCTCCATCATGGACCTCGCGTGAGAGCTCTGGGGCAGTCATGCATGGCCCCACCATGAGGCGCAATGCACTTCGACAGCCCTCTTCTTCCTAGGGCTCCCTGTGACCTAAAAACCGATACAAGGAATCCTTAAAGCTTCCTTAAGTGTCCCTAGGGAGCAGGCAGGCCTGAGCTCTGGCTCAGCAGGGAAGGAAGTCCAGGTGGATCTCTGGAGAAGAAAATGAAAGAATAGAGCAGTCGATTTTTCTGTTGAAGACACTTGCCAATCAATCATCCTTTGGATGTGTAATGGGTGGGTTGCAGCCAAAAAACATGTTTACAAGAAAACACCCAGAAAAAGTGTATAAGGCCTGAATATACATGTAGAGGCATAACATGGAAAGCAAGCAGAAAACCAGGACAAGGAGCAGGAAAAATAAGAATAGAAAAGGTTTTGTTGGAGACAAAAGTAGGTCAGGGAATGATGATGTTCTGGGGGATGCATGGAGGAGCAACTAGATGGCATTGCAATGCTGAGCCTCCCCGGGCTGTGGAACCACCAGAAGTTAAATGGTTGGGCTCCCCTGGAAGTGTTACCACTGTTTGCACTCTGGTGGGGTAAGTTCTGCTCTGTGGGGGTTCAGCTAAGCACTCTCATGGGATGCTTTGATTTGCTCTTAAGTTTGAATGACCCCAGACCAATTCTCAGACCTCCTTCTGGGTTTAGATTTGAGTTTGTCACAATACATGAAAGAGAGAAATTCAAACATCCCAAATACCCCAAAGACTGGAGAAATACTATCAACACAAGTATTCCATTAGTATTTGAATACTCTACAGTATAAGTTCCTTTTAACAGTACATCTCTTCATGCATTTTTTTTTTCTTTGCTATTATTTGTTGCCATCTCTAAAGAGATTGCCCTTTGTAATTTAATGCAAAAAGACGTGTGAAGGGAAATATGCTTTGAGGGGGACATGGATGGGACAATAAAAAGAAGAGCAATAATATATATTCAAGCTAGATCAAATCTGGAGTTCTGCTTAATTCAAGAGCTTGTACCTGATAGTGGCAAAGAAGGTGCAAGAAGCCTTACAGATGGAAGGTCCTGTGTGATGTACAGGAGAAGGCCTTTTCCTAGGTCCCAAGGGAGCAAATGGTGATGTTTTGTTTCCATCCCACTGATCCCAAATGCAGGTGTTGGTACAGTGACAAGATGCTGTCACCCAGCTCAGACTGACACCAGGAATGGATCATTTCTCCCCTTATCTTCAGTCCAGCTGTGAACTAGTTCAAAGTATAGGAACACCAGGATGAGAACAGCATGTATATTTAAATATATAAAAACATACAGAACTCACCGTGTGTTATTTATATATGAATATACGTTTACATTACCTTTTTGTTCAGCTGTAGCTCACACTGCCGACCTTCACTTAGCCCATCCTGCAGTGACCCACTGAAACAGCAGCTCAGGTGATCACTTTGCTCCAAGGTTTGGAAGAAGAGGGGAGCTGACGCCATCCCCTCCAAAGCCCCAGCGCCACCAGGACGAAGCCAGCTGGGGTCACAGTCCAGCTTGAAAAGCTTACAAAGAAGCATTTGTAAGTTCTCCAGAGTGGATTTAAAGCTGGCTGTGGATATAGTGGACGTAATGACTAAGGCTGCGATCCTCAAAGGTATTTAGGCATTTGATTCTCCAGTCAAGCCAAACCTTTCAGGATCTGGGCTCCTGCACAAAGGCTTTCTACCTAGACAAGCATGAATAATAGCTTGGGCAAAAGCGCCAGCCACATGGCCCTCAGGCTGACAGTACTCACACCCCCCCGCCCCAAAATGGATATGGTCCTAATAAATGGCTTAGATGCTCCAGGCAGGTGGGTCCTAATTCCCAAAAGCTTCTCCAAACTGCATGGGTTTTCCACATGTCCTGCTGTTTGCTCATCTCTGCCTTTGCCAGCTCAGTCATTCCCCCAGCCTCCTTTTCCCATGGCAAGACTGAGGTTCTGTGGCACTAAGAAAGGTAGGGAGCCTTTCTGGGAAGACAAAAAGATGCAGGGAAATGCAGAAACTAAGGAAAGACCAGTTCAGTGAAGGGACTCAACCAAAGAGCTGCTCTCAGGCAGGATGGTAGGTGCATCTTGGGGATGGGGAGGGTCATTAAAGTACACATGCAATGGAAACATTTTGATTATGGGTGGCTGTTGCCTCATCTAGTCAAATATACTATTTGCCTGAAGCTGACACGTCCCTGCCCCGAAATGTGGAACGTTTCAGCTTCAACCACTTTTATCAGGAAGCATTTCTCGGGAGAAAGGAGAGGGACTGACAGATGCTGTTTAGCTGGTGTTTAGGACATTGGCCATACTTCAAATCCCTGTTCTGCCTGGTTCAGAATGCTCAAAAAGCTCTGTGAGCAGAAAAAAGTGAGACTGGGAGGTGATGGTTTAAAAACACTGCATCGGAATGTTTAAAATGTTGTCAAAACCTTTTCTTTTTCTTTTTCTTTTTTTTTTTTTTAATGGGAAATTCATCAAACCTGACACTTCCCATGAAGAGTTCTGGCTCTTAATGAATCAGTATATTTGGACACCCCCTGAGTCCCCCCCTCCACCACCATTTCAGCCAAATATTCTTGGCTGGTTCTAATTATACAGCCATATATTTTTTATACACACATACATCCAATGTGTACACGTGAAGGCTCAGTAATCATGGATCAGACACGGGGGAAAGTGTTGATAAGACCTTAGCTGCTCCAAAGAAAAAGTCTAAGAGCCCTCTTTTCCCCACCCCCCTCACCCCCCGCTCTCTTCACCTCATCCTCCGAAGAAAAGCCCAGCACCAGGAGCTGGAGGCTCTGCAGGTGGCAGCCACATGCACTGGCTGCCCGGGCCTCCTGCTCGACGTTTCTGCACTTCTCTAGTGCCCTCCTCAGGTTTTGCAGTTCACTTTCCTCTAGATGTGAGGTCGCATCAGGCCCTGCTGTCCTGCTGCCAGGCACCCAGGACCCTTGAGGGGAGGTGAGAACTGGTCCTTTCTGCCAGTAGCAAGAGGCTAGGGAACCTGAGAAGCCCAGGGAAGATGATGTCCTCAATGAAGAAACTCATCAAGAGCTTCAGGCCTTTGGGGCGTGCGCACAGCCCAGAGCCTGGAGACCTGAGATCACCCAGTGAGAGCTGAGGGCACTCAGCACCCAACAGGATGCATCAGCATCTCTTGGGGTCAACCCACAGTTCAGGGCTGCCTGCCAGGGCTGGTAGGAGGCATTTCCTAAGCCCAGTGCTGCCAATAAGGCTTCAGTGGAGCTTCCTACACCACGTGCGCCGAGAATGACCCTTTTGAGGAAAGGGAGTAGGGGAAAGGGCTTTTGCTGCAAATGATGAAATGGTTAAAGTTGAGAGCAAACAGGCCACCCAGCTCTCCCTTTAACCCTCCTGCACCAGCAGAGACCCAGGGGCCAGCCAAATCTACCAGTTCTAGGAAATTATTTTTTGAAAAAACAGACATACACACATGGGGGGTGGGGGAAAGACCAATCTATTTTCACAGGAATCTGTCCTTGATTAAAGCAGAAGCATGGCAGTGGGGAAAGAACCGATTATTCAGCAGCGCGTTCGGAAGAACAAATAAAAAAGAAAAAAAAAAAGCATATTTGTTCAGGGTGTGATAGAGAGACTTCCAAAGCGCGTGGAGACAATTGGAAATTACATCTATTGAAGCGGAGGCATTTGCTGCTCAGGGTGAGGAATCAAAGGGCAAGTCCTGGGGAGGCAAGAGGGTGGGGTGGCCACCCCTGGGTGGCCAGTGACAGACAGGCTTGAGGGTGTGACCTCTCATAAAATCCTTCCAGGGGGCTTTCACATATTGTGTGGAGCATAAGCCAATTTCCACACACAGAGGCTCCTAATGAAGATGTCCTTCAGGAGGCAAGGGGAGGAGACTGGGTAATGAAACCAGCCTGTTTGCCAAGCAGACACTTCCCCTTCACTGAAGGCAGCATGCATAAATAATGGAAGATGTGAAGGGATGGGAAAAAATGGTGTTGACCTCAATGCCATATCATAAAAAAAAAAAAAAAAGGACTCTTTATACATTAAATCCAAACTACCCAAAGACCAGACGCTCAAAGGAAGGTCAAGGGTCTGCACACCCCAGTTTCTTATCGCAGACCAGACCTGGGCAGCTTCCCCCAGCTGGTTTGCAGAGTGCCTCTGGTTAAGAAGCAGTTATCTGCCTCAGATTGACCTGGCCATAGTTTGAACCAGTCTGAACAGAGATTTATTAACTCTCGCAGTCAGAGATCAATAAATAGCTTCCTCTTGAGCAGGCAAACTGCCTGGAATACAAAAACCACTAATCTGCTCTCCCCTGTCCAATAAAATGATGCTCTAATTCCCCAACAGACAGCAATTTCTAATTTCTATAGTGTTTTGAAGCCAACTGTAATATTCACATCTAATTACTGGGCCCTGGATCGCTGCCATGCAGAATATAGTTGTTAACAACATGATATGTACACTTCTCTGGGGTCATTTGGAAACTATCTGTGCTTATAACCTCCCCATCTCCTCTGCTAAGTGTATGCTGGTCACTCAGTCTTACCACGTTGTAAAAGGGTAAGGTACACCAGCGAGATTTATGTGTGGGAGAAGAAAGAGCAGACGATGTTCTTCAGGGACAAAGCCACACTGTGTTTTATCTCTCTGATTACCTACTCTGCCAGAGAGAGGGTAGCGATAAGGTTAAAAGTGGGACAGAATAAAAGATTTAAATCTGCAGTTTGAGGTTTATTTTTTTTTTATAGAAACTTCAGTGGAAGAATGGGTGAAGGTTTACTCAAAACAACCCATTTTTCAGACAAAATTCAAAACTACAGATCTGGCATGCTTGGTCTAGAGGGCAAACTGTGGTTAGGGAAAGATGGTGAAAAGAAAGATGGCCTAAAAACCAAGGTGCTACAGGATCTTTTCCATTAGCCCCAGTGAGCAGTTCCACTTGATTTTGAAAAAGTCACAATTACTAGATTCTTATTTGTATCCACACTGCATTTTGATATTTCCTAGCCATGCCTTTAAACAAAAAGGTGAAGCTCCTGGTTCAAAAAGTCCCTGAGCTACAAACCTCTAGAAGTTTTCACACAGTCTACATTGGAGACTCGGTGGTCCTGTGCTTTGAAGTTCTCACGTGCATTTGCTGTTGGTCACAGGCAATTGCTTGGTGTGGACCTTCACACTGAGTCATCCCTAACTTTGTATTTCCCAATCCTTTCCTGCATGTCATCATTCTTATTCATTGACTCCCATTCCTCATAATTCTGTTTACAAATCCTCCTGGCTGACTCTAACACATTTCCATCTCCAAAATACAATATACTCTATCTTGGAGAAGTTTAAGAGCTGGCTCAAGTGGAAACCATCAGCAATAGCCGCCTGCTATTCACTCTTCAGAGGTTACACATAAGAACATAAGAAAACCTTCCCTGGTAAATCAGATCACAGTTTTTGACAGTCAGTGTTTTAAGACGTATTCAAGCCACAGCTAGAGCTTGGCAGGGAAGACTTTCCCCTTCTCATAAAAGCTTTTGAAATTTCAACTGATTTTCGTCTGTACATCAGAAATAAAACTGGAAAGAAATCTCAAAAATGTTCACAGACCACCAGCAAAAAAGAAAAATAAATCAAAGCAAACCAAAATCTGGTATACATAAAAATAATCTTCAAATATTTGATTTTGACTTTTTTCTTTTTGTTTAATCTCTTTTCTCTAGTAAAAATTAAGTTCAGTTAAAAAATGAAATGTTATTTTAACGTAAAAAAGCCACAAACCTCTAATCATTAAAAATAAAAGGGGGGGGGGAGAATGAATTTAGAAGACTTGTAACCTTTTTGTAAGCTGGAAAATCAGGTAAAACTATCCCATTTCCCACTATTTCAGTTTGAATATATTTGCCTTCATGGCAGAAAAAACTGATGTAAAATAAATTTTCCAACCAGCTCTAGCAATGATTTAATGATTTTTTAACACTTTTCAAGGTGCAAGATGCACTAAAATAAAATTCTGACCTTGCTCATCCCTCAAACTGGTTGGACTTGAGGGTGTCAGTCACCCCAAAGAAACTGGTGAGCCCAAGAGTGTTGATGGGAGAGAGAAGGTTTGAACTGAATCTGAGCAAAAATGCTTGTGCCAGCAAGGGAGGTTTATCCCTTCTTTCCTGAGGCTGGCTAGTCCTGCTGCAGAAAATCTCCAACAGCAAGTGGATGCAGCACAGAGCCAGGAGACAAAAGTGTCTGGTTGACCTTGAACAAGCATCAAATTCAGCAGGGCTTTGGAGGATGATAGGGGAGCCAGGAGATGTGGTGCTTGCTCTGACAGTGGATGTAGTCTACTTTTCCAGGGGATAAATAATGCTGCTTTCTAGCAATTTCCACCAGCTTTCCAGCATTTTTCCATCAGTGTTCAGATCTCAGTGGGATGTCTAACACTTACTTTGTAAATACTAAAAATTGATCAGTTCAGGGCATAAAGGTTGAGGAAAAGAAAATGGTCGACAGCATGCAAGCCAGCTGCAGTGCTGATGTAAGGAAGAGTTTGCCAAATAGCTGCTGAGGGATGGGACAGTGGCATGGCAGTCATTTCTCCTTCAGCAGAGCTGGTAAATAGAGACAGAACATATCCAGACTTGCACTTAAGGGCTTCCAGGATTCATTTACCCTGACATTTTCTGCCAGAAATAGAAGGAGACATTCTGAAAACCACATCCCTGTCAAAAGGCCACTGCTGCACCACCTCAGTTTCACCCTGTGCTCCTTCCCTTCACTACCTTTTTCTGTGCCAAAGGCCTACACCAACCCTACTGGCCATTGCTGAGGAGGTATCCGCATGCCTTCTCAACCACAACTAAAAGTGGCTGGGATCAAAGCAACAATTAGCAGAAGAAATTTTGAGGCCCGTCTTACATGGAAGATCAGATTCTGACTGCAGCAGCTCCTTTGGCCATTAAAAACTATCAGGATTTCAGGGTCTGACATGGTTCACTTGCATGACCCTTACATGCACTAGTGGGACTAGTAGCCTTACAATGAACGTGCAACATACAAAGGGTAAAGAGCTTTTGGGTGAGGTGGTAGAGAGCTCAGTCAACTGCCAGCCCCACTGAAGGCAGGATTGCATGTAGGAGAAAGTGTTTAAGAGACATTCAGCAAAACCACCAAATTTGCTGGGGTCATTTTGCATGTTGCCTTCTCAGTGGAGACCATAATGAAAAACAGGAAACCTCCCAAACTTCATAAGAACATAAACGCCATATTACATAAGACCAAATGTCCAAGCAGTGCAGTATTTTGGGTCTGACAGTAGCCAGCAGCAAGTATGTAGGGAAGAATGTGAAGAATAGGGAATAGACAGATATTTAGCTTCTAGGAAACAGCAGTATGGGAACCAAGCAGAAATGGGTATCCGTATCCCTTACAGACATCATGACACATTAGGGAGCCTCCTCCTACCCTGGGGAGAGAAAAAAAACAGTCACCCAGGGAAATGTGCCCAGTGGCAGTAAAGAAAACATTATAAATGACTTGGATTCTGGCTCCAGCTAACTATGGGGCAAGACATTCATCTAGCCTGTGCCTCAGTTCCCACTAAGAGATTGACATGTTGCATCACCACAGGATGGAGACAATGAAAGCATGTCATGACTGAAAAGTCCTGAGATGCAAAGGATGAGGACCAGATGGGACAGCTCCAGATGGGTAGGCTGTATGGGTGTCCCCTTTCAGTCACTTTCCCTTTGGCGTCTGGCTTTTAGTCCCAGTGACTTGGTAGCATTGCGAAGACATTGTTCATTACACAAATAACTCACAATAGCCATCCATTGTACATTATTTCCTTTCCCTTACTCACTTTTTCTTCTTTTTAAGAAAGATAAAAACAGCTGCCCTCATCCAGGCAAGAGAAGGACACAAGGCTTTTGGAATGCAGTCAAAATGAGTGAATCATGTTTGCACTCAAGTCGTCATTAATCTGAGGCTGAAACTCACCTGGAGGAATGATTCAACTGAGTGATGCATGGTGGGTAAATCTGGGAAGTTCCTCAAAGCACCTGCACACATAAAGGGAAAAGACATCTAATAAATGCCCTGCCAACATCTCACCTAGCTGTAATATCAAATGTGATTAAGCAACACAAAAGACTGAGCTCTCCCTACCCAGACCATTTCTTAGCTAGATGTGCTGCAGATGGAAAAACAGAATTTTCATCCTTCCAGACCTAACTCAGTAAAACCAGAAAATAGGGCTTCTACTACCATTTTACATTTCAGCATCTTACTCTTACCTGGGGCATGTGAAGTGAGCACCAGACCATGCCTAAACTGCCAACAAGCAGAATAAGAGAGGCAAAGTTGCCAAGTGAAGAGCTGAGGCACATGCTTCAGTGCTTTCAGCGAAGTCCAAAGGACATCTGAGAGTCCTGCACCCAGTTCCGCACCACCACGATGGGCACACTGACCACAAGTGCCCTGCCAACCGCCTGGTCCCCTGCAGCCATCTACTGAAAGCATCCCTGCAGGTGCTGCTGGGTCTAAAGACCCCTGCTGGCCCCTTCTGTCCATGGGAAAGCATCATGACTAAATAGATATAGTGATTTGGTTTCGGTAGGGGAAGTTGAACTCTAAACACCTTGCTGATAGATGGAGAGGGATCATAATGCCTGAAAAGGCAAACCATTCTTTAAACTGCAACCAATATGCGGCACAGGTAGACCTTTTTTCCCCGAAGTAAAACGGGCGTTAGATTAAAGTCATCCAGACATTAGAGGAATCTCAGCTCAGCTATAGATATTACCAAGCATCACTTTCTGGTTTTAGGTGGACTATTCTAAGCACTTCTTAACCAGCATGCCTCAGAATCCCAAAATGCATCCTCGCTGCTGAGCATGCCAAGGTTAGCAAGCCAGCTTGTGCAGAGGAGGACCAGAGCCAAGACCCCCTGAAAACAACCAGACAATAGTTTCTCTGTCTGAAGCTACTGCACTCAGGATCTGAACTTGTGCCTTTGTTGAAGATGCTGTGGACAACCTCAGTGTATCTGGCTCAATACACATGATTTAAAAGAAGTCTGAAGGTTGGTATAAGGTCAGACAGTCTAGCAAAGACTTACTGGCTTTAGAGCCTATGAACTTACAGGAAGCTGTATGAACTGGCACTGCTGTCTGTTCTATCTTTCTTGATGGGATATGCTCTAAGACAAGATTAGTCTGTACTGCATGTTTTCATGTGCCTTGTTTCTTGAATTTTCCTCTGAGATTCAGTCTGCATGAGCATATATAGCAGTAGTTCTGGAAGAGAGCAGAGTTAAGGTTATTTTGACAGTATAGCACAAACCTTTAAATTTCCTACTTTTCGGAAGTTTAAATTTGCATTAATTTTTCATATCCTGCTGAGGATTAATCCGCTATGCATTCTGGAACAATATGAGACACCATTAGGCAATGTTAACTTTGCGCCGAAGTTTTTGGCATAAGATACTGTATGCTCTAATCTATTTGCAAATCAAAAGCCAATGCTTTGCACACTTCAGTGAAAAGCCAGAGGCAGCCTGCCCCACTAGAAAGGTCACCAGATTAGGACTCAAGGGAACTCTTCAAAGTTTTGCCACTGATTTACTGCTCAGTCTTGGCCAAGTCATCTCTTTTCTTTGTGCCTCTAGTTTTCCTCCCATTCTTTATGTTTTCTATGCAGGCTGCAAGTTCTTTAGGGCAGGAGCAGCCCTCTCGTTACATGCTGGTCCTGTGCCGCATACAGCAGGGCCCCCCTCCTAGCTGGATTATGCCTGCAACAGGCTACTGCAACACAAAGAATTATGAGCCTTAACAGTTCAAAAGAGCTTGGTTTTCACTCCCAGGATCTTCAGTCTCTCTTGCTTGCTTCCTTAGAAAAAGTTTTTCAGAGAAGGTTCCAGCCACTAAGTTCCCAAAGGGTTGAAATAACCAACTCCATTAGATAAAGAGGAGAAAGGTGTAAGAGGAACTCAGATCGCATGCAAACTAGGTACTAGTTAATCAATAGTACTCAAAGGTGAAGGCCATATGGAAGAGCCAGGAATTGTTGCACAAGTTAAGCAAAGTTTAGCAAGCCTGATAAAGCAAAGCGTTAACTATTTTCTGTGAAAAGTTCCACCTTTCCTCTAACCTAGCTCTGGAACAGGGACCACATAGACCCATCTTCTCTGTGACTGACTCATGCACTAGTGGCTTCAGTGGAAGTTTTGACACCAACCCATGGATAACACCTCTTTATTGCCCTGAATGTTCATATACTACGTGCTATGTATAATTCTCCTATTCACTGGACTCTTGATCCAAACTCTTCTGGTAAAAGGGCTTGTGGGCAGTTTACTTTCTATCCAATGACTTCATTGCAAAGGATTTTTCTTCTCTGTTGAGCTTGCCATGTGCAAGCTTTCCTTCCTCTTGTTTCCCTCCTCTTGTTTCCCAGCTTCTGGAAATAATTTGTGGTTTGGAAATGGAAATGCCCTCTTAGGCTTCAAAGAGCTTAAAGCCTGCCATACCAGATCAGTCCGTTGAATCCATTTAATCTGCTCTTCTCTTTCCAGCCATGATCAGTACCTGGTACTTCAGAAAACAACACAACTTTGTAGTTGCAGCAGAACACCAGCTTTAGACAGAGTCTCTTCCCTGAATGGGTGAGAAGCTGCTAAAGGACCCTTTCCACTTTCATCCTGAACTGCCCCAGATCTTCTGGGAGGGTTACTCAAGGAATCAACTAAAGGGCAGAGACCCTCCACAAGGATAAAGAGACTTAAGGGGAACAAAGTACATTGACACATCTCAAAAAAGTGCTTCCCAATACATGGCACAACAAACACAGCTCAACCCCTTCCAGGACTGGCTTGGCTTGCTTCCCCTGTTCAAAGAAGTTGGCAAGCAAATCTTTATTGTAAGAGACAGAACAGAAGCTGGAGGGGAGGTACTGAAATCTGGGGATAATTCACAAAATCCTGGCCTCTAGTGTAGAAAGAAACTAGTGTTATTTATCTATCATTTGTACTTCTTTTGTTATTGCTGGTAGATTTAAACTGATATAAGCAATCTATTAATGATCACATCTCATTTTCAGCTAGCATCTTTCCTGGCTGCTTTTAAATTAATGGGAAGCAGGTATAACCTAGTGCAGACATTTTTTGTCTTGCTTATTCATGTCAGAGTGGTCTTGTGCCTCAACAGCTACCCTACAGTTTGGAGCAGAAGTATTTTTTTAATAAAGTAAAATTTAGTATTGCAAAGATAACGGATTTGTTCTCTTAAAAGTCTACCATTTTCCTTAAAGACACTACGATCGTGCTCTGGCTTGGTGACTCCATACGCTCATGCCTCATCTTTTACCATGGTCAACAACTATAGCAAAGCCATGTAAGTTGGACTTTGTTCTCTATCTGTGAAGACTTGGCAGAGAACCATCAGGCCAACCACCTGCATTTATTTCAATCTGAGCCAGGCTTTGCCTGCATTCATGCCTGCAATGGGTGCACATAACCAAGGCCACCACTCTTGGGATGAGGGAAACTTCAACCAGAGGACATCTGCCAGAGGAAATGGCGGAATGTGTGGTGTTACGTTGCCACCTTGTGGAGAGCTCCCAGTGGAGATGAATGAAAAAAGATGGCTGAATAACGAGTTGCGGACTGTCACATGCCACAAGAACATCTCCCCCTTGTTGCACACCCATGGCTGGCTAAGCACTTGTACCCTTGCAGTGACTGTATGGGCCACTACACATTGCTGTTACTTCTCCTCCAAGCTGTGTGGCACGGGAGCTCCATGCAAGGCCTGGAGGTCCTATGTATGGGCAACATCAACCCATTGCTTTCATGCCTGGATTTTCAGACTTGATACTAAAGTTTTGTATAGATGCAGCCAACGTGTAACAAGTCTGGTCCTAGGTCAGACTTCAGGGGTTAGGAGCCCATGTCATCACAGTTGCCACTAGCTTTTGTGGATAGCAGGGCTGCTGTCCACAAAAGAAGAGCATAGCTAAGCAATGTGAGTCCAGGCCTCTACAAGCTTGAAGAGAGAATGAAGGAAAATGTATTTCCTTTCGTTTAGTGCAGAAGAAGCCTCTGGTGGCAATGCTTTTTATATTAGTGGTGTCCCCAGAGAGGTTCAAATATACAAACCCACAACATGCTCCTCCTGTTTGTGTGATGGAGTACTCCGTTGACAGACTGGAAGAGAATTACTGACAAGTGCTACAGTGTGGAGTCTTACAGTGATGCCATGTATCGATTTCCATCTGGTGGTGACGTGCACTTTCGCGATAACATTGACACTATTCTCTCTCTTAAGAATCTGCAGACTAAGTTTTTGGAGTGAAAAGAATTATCATTGTTAATTATTTATTCAGTACTAAAGAATGTCTGTGACTTTATGGCCCTTTTACAATTACAATGAGGAAAAAAAGGGCAAAACCTGAAATCACAAGTACCTGCCCCAAGGCCCTTAGCAAGATAAATTAATCATGACAGAGTAAGGCAAACCCTGAGAAGATGGGTTCCAAGAACAGCAACATATGAAAGTGTGACACATGGACAAGTCTTTATTGCCTATGCATCATGTTAGAGAAGAGTGCAAGCTGCCTTACCGGGTTTTCCACTGCTAACCCATCCTATATTGAACATCTGGAAGTAAATAAGCAAATCTCTCAGATTTGGGGACCATGGCAGATCACCCTTAGAAGTATCTGAAGCGTAGCCTGAAGTTTTCAAGAACTTGAGGGGGAAAGAGTCTTTGATTTCAAGGAAATCTGATATCTCCTCAAAGAAAGGATCACCCTCTTTGAAATGCAGGATATGGACAACTATGGAGATGCTGGCCAACAACAACAGGACATGAATGTCAGCATCTCTTGATGGGAATAAAGGCAGTAAATTTGAGCTCCAGAGGTTTGTGATGGGACTTTTCCTGAGCTCCAATTGCCAGCAAATTCAGCTTCTGTTAGAAAAAGACCTACAGAGACGTGAAATTGCTTTGGTACTTAGGAGAAGCACAGACTGTTACCTTTCTTTGGACAAAGGCCTATATTGATAAAGGCAAAGGCACTAGCAGAGTATATTTGGCTTTCTCCAAGGCATATGATTTGATATCTCATGAGATCTTAGTTGAGAAACAAATATTTTGCACTGTGTAGAAATTATAAGGCATGTATTAGACGTACCAACGTGTTTCAAGGACAACTTTCAACACATAGTTATTAATGGGGAAGCATTGTAATGAATGGGACCATAATTAGCAAGATGCTTTAGAAAACTGCTTAGTCCAATCCGGTTAGAATTTTCAACAATAATCCAGATAATACAAAATCTGTGGTAGTGGGATTTGCAGACAGTATAAAAGTTGCTGAGATAGTAAAGAAGAAAGAGAATAGGCTTAATTAGGGGGTTACAAGAATAACCTGCTTAAATTATCACCATTCAATATGTGCATTTTACTAGAGGCAAGTGAAACATATCATACCTGGTAATAAAGGCTGAGATTCAACCCCACTCATCTCCTGCCTGTATAGAGACATACAAACTAAGAGCCTAACTGGCCTAGTCAATGGAGAAATTGAGTAGATGGAGAAAAAATGGCACTCTGGGGGGTTAGGGGTGGGTGGAAATCTGGCTGAAGTTAGAAGGGCTGAAGCCAAGCCGCTACAGGGGGACAAACCTCTGTCCTGCAAAGCCGTGCATAAAGAACATAAAAATTAACTACCTCAGCATGAGATTTTGGTGCAGTGTTTGATGACTAATATGATACGTAGGTGTATCAAAAAGGAATTATCACATACAAACAGGGAAGCGGTTTTGTCCATGGGTTGGCCACTGTTAAACTCATTGGAAGAATTATATCTTCAGTCTTCGCATTCCCAATTCAGGAAGGATCTCAGAGTTCAAGCTAAAGCCACAAAAAATGATCTTGCAAGAGAAAACAAGTCTTGCAATGCAATGAGTATGCAACTTTAATCTACTGTGATTAGTCAAAAAGTGACTTGATATTTTTATATGTAGGTACTTTTGCGTGAAAAAGACACCTTACCAACCTTTCAAATCTTTCAGCCAGAGACCTAAAAGGGTTCAGAAAGAATTCAGGCTGATGTTAGACAAATGCAGCTGTGAAGCAGGATATGATTTCCTTGCTGTGCAGGTAGCTTAATATTAGAGATATAATGAAATCAGAAGCCATTTGGAGTTTGTCAGATGCAAATGAACTTTTTAGCACTTCAACACATATGATTACACGGGAGCACTTAAGAGCACGTTTTAAGTTTTACTTAAGTTTAAGAGCATGTGTTTCAACAATTAATGCAGGGCAGCTGATACACGGTAATTCATCAGCTTAAGGTAACCCATTCTTGGTTCAATATACTTCATGAAATATTCACTGCAGCTCCTACAAAAAATTCTGCAATTGATCTACACTCCAGGAAAAAAATATAGAGGCACACAGTCTATTCTTACCTAGAGAGCAAAGGAATAGAAGTCTACATTAGAAATTATGGGTTATTAAAGCTCTACATCTTTATATCAAAGCAGTAGAAGTCACTTCTGGAAAGTGAGGGTGGATAGCTCCGTCACTTCAGGCTTAGTCTTCTGTACTAAAGTAGCCTCCCAGTCTCTTGAAAAACCTTCCTGGGATGCTCAATTTCATTTTGTGGTCTTGGACATCCTCATAAACACTAAAATAATGCCTGCCTGAAGAAGCAGCTCTGATGGATAGAAACTCTCCTTTGTTTGAACCAATGGTCTGGAAAAACCTAAAGGCTAAATTTAATTTCAATGGCAGTTGGCATGTCCTTACAATTAAGCCAGCAACAAATGCCAGTTTTACACACTTCCCTCTGTTTGTAGGCTGCTTTTTAAGCCCCCCAAGCCCTACGAGCCCTTTCCATTCTCTTCCTTCATGGCTAGCCTCCAGCCTTTTTCACATAATCTCTACAAAACAATTCCACGTTCACTACACATAAATCTGTGCAACTCTGCAAGTTGATCATGCAGGGACAATATAAAAAAATGGAATTGAATACCAAGTTGACACAGAGGAGATGATTGTCATTGAATATATTATTCATTTCCATATTTAATTCATTATGTTTCTCCTCCGCCCCCACCCCCCCTTTCTTTTTCTTCCCCCCTTCAATTTATATGGAGCTGCAACACATTTTCCAGCCTGCTGTGCTGGAACGCTGCAGTGTCAAGGGACTTTGCAGCTAAATGTAAGACCTTGTTGTCGTATTGTACACTGGGCCTTCATCCTCAGGAAATCAACAGCTCCAAGTTAGATAACAACTGGTAAATCATCATCTTTGCTGAGTGTTTGCAAAGGCAGGTAGGGGGGAAAGAAGGAGGTTTCTTTAGAGCAGGAAAAGAAACATCTCTCCTAAGGGATTAAGAACTTCTCTAACCACCCACCTTTGAAGACTCCTCCTAAGCCTTTGTCTTTCCAGATACTGGTATTTCTTGACCTGCTTTTCAAGTTGGAAGAAGATACCTGTCTGGGGATCACAGCAGGGTGTGAAAGACAGAGGAGATGTGAATCAGAAGGAGGAAAAGATGCCTTTTTTGGGGGGAGAGCTGGAAAGGGATGGGGAAGAAATGGGTCTAGATCCAGAAGCCAGTTTCATTTTGTGCTTCAGCAATGATCATTCATTATTCAGTAAGGGTTAACCTTGTCTGGAAAGCCCATGGGAGGAAGCTTACACTGGTTGGTTGCAGGGACCGGATAAGATGACTTAATACAACATGTTTTCTCTTCTAGCTCTGATTCCCCTGATTTTGTAATACACCAACCTTGAATCAGCCAGTGAAATTTCTCTTCCCTATTCTCTAACTCTTCTCTAAATTCACCCTTGCACATCTGGAATAACCCAAAGTTCTACATCTTTCCCCAACAAGCAGAGGAGGTTTCTGGCTTCTCCCTCCTGCCTAGGAATCAGTGCTGTGCTCCTCTCACCTCTGCTTCAGCCCAGAGCTCAACCCAGCTGAGGTTTCAATTGAGCACTAGTAACTCTCTTATTTTTTTTTATCTGCATATGAAGTCATACAGCCCTATGGTGGCATTTTGATGCATTTAGGAAATAAAACAACAATACTTAATCCTAGCCAGATGAAACGAAGAAGGAAAAAACACAACCTACCCTGAGTTCCTCCACACTCCTGTTTGGCAATTTTTTCTTCTGAAGCCAGCTGTTTGACAGATGGCTTTAAAAATGAAGTTATGTTCACTACTTTTAGATAGGCTGAGGGTCTCATTGTTTGTTCTTTTTTTGGTTGGAAAACTGTGTCCATGTTAGCAACTTCACTGTACAGCAAAAACCCCACTCCAGCAACACAGGTTGCGCACAGGATACAGGGGTTTGGATCTGGAGGCAAGTTAGTAAGGGAAGGAGAGGCAAGTATGAACAGGGTTTTTTCAATGCATTTCCTGCTCTTGAAATGTCCACAGGTTTGACTTTTGGATGCTGGGAGCTCAGGGAGAGCAAAGATTTCTGTCACCTTAAAAAATTATGTTATCCTCTGAGATCAGAGAGTTTTTTTCTTTTTCAGTATTTCTAATTTTTTTTCCCAGTAGAAAGAATTGCTAAATCTCCAAACATTTTTCAAACTATTTGCAGTACTTTATTTCAATAGTTCCAGGATGTTCTGCTTTGGTCTTAAGACTTTATCACACCAGGGTCCCAGATGTTGTCAGTCTCTGTTCTCTGCCCTTTCCATTACTTTTGTAAACTTGGTCAGATTCTCTACCCTCTTCATAGCCTCCTGTCACTCCTACATGTCCTCCTAACAGCCCCATTTCTTGCAGTAACTCCAAATAACCATTTTTCTCCACAGTTTCCCTTGGCCACCTCCTCCTCAACAGATGCCTACAATTTTGATTGAAGGGACAATTAACCCTGACTATTCATACTACCATCAACAGCTGCCTGCTCTTTCATGCTCTTGGAGTCTGCCCCAGTGCATATGGCTCAACTTGACAAGATCACAAGCTACTCAAGGCAGGAATACCAGATTCGCATATATGCTCAACACACCATGAAGGTGCAAGGTATTGGCCCCAGGGGTAAGGATCCGTTAGATTCATATTTCTACAGACCACAGTAAGGGTGAACCATTGCTTGAGTAACAGTAAAACAAGGGGATTGAGAAGAAAGAAGGATTATGCAGTTTAGCTCTTTTGAGAAGGAGAGAAGTTGGCCATATTACTGGTTTTGGTCTCTCTCGTCATTCAACCAGCATTCAGTCCTGGGCAAGCACCTTTCTGAATCCAGCGCATCTTCTCCCCCTTTCTAATCTTTTCAGGGAAAGGGCTGGCTATTATTTTGTGCCTGCCTGTCACCTGTGCTACCCAAAAAGTATCTCTGGGCCCGTGAATGTCAGTGTAGTACTAGCATTCTTCATGGAAATGGGAGGGACAAAGAAGAGGAGAGGGAACAAGAATGGCACAGGTAGCATAAATGTGTGGGATGAAGAATGGATAAGAGTGGAGAATAATGGAAAGGGATGACAGAAAATTCTCTCAGCACAGCCTGAATGGGTCTATTTACACAGTGTCACACAGGGACAGATAAGAGTCGCTGTATGACCAGTCAACAGCAATCACTATCTTCCAAGGAAAGATGACACCTAGGATGATGGAAGAATATAGATCTGACACCTCTTGGGCTTTCTTTGCTCAGAGGGCTTTTTACATTGCTAGATGTGTCTTTTTTATTGGCCACTGGAATCAAGAAGACACTGAAGTGAGCCACTTCACACCCACACATTTTCATTACATTTCCACACTCTGTTTCCAAAACTCTTAACTATGTGGAAGCATACTACAAATCACTTCAAGAATATTATATGACAGGGAAAGAGTTATGACACAAAACCTGTTTCTAAATGGTATTTATCACACTTTCAAACTCATCCTCAGTACTAATAAACAATGTGTTTCCTTGCTTGCATGGTCTTCTAGAGCAAACACCGAGTAAATCAGAACGGTGAATCTTGTTTATCCTTTAATTGACCCATGTACAGTTCACTGGCTGAAAGTCTATTTCAAAGCAATACAAACGTTACATGGGATCAGCTGTGCTTAAGAGCTTTGTGAAAGAAGCATATTTTGCAGGAAGTACTTGAAAGATGAGATATGGGCTGTTTAGCACGCAGGGGATTTGCTCCAAAACCCAGTGAAGCTGGTGGAATGACTTGATGCCAATGATCTTTGAATCAGAACCAGAGGAGGGAAGGACTACTGCTAGGCATAGAGGGCAACATAAAAGACAGCACAAAAAAGACAATTCAAATTAAAAATTATACACAGTGGGAGAAGTCTTAGCCGTACTGAAAATTGTTAAAAGATACTGGTTTGGATCTATTGCTCAAATGGTCTACAGCGGTGAAAGGTCCCAGATCCAGACCTTCTCTGGCACCATGGTTTGTACCTTGATACTACAAGTCATAGCACATGCTCCTCAACCAGGAGATAAGAAACCATGCCTCAGAAGAAGAAAAATCATCTCCTGTGCCTATGAGGTAGTGGTGTCTCTGCTGAGACAGCCAGTGTGTGCCAGCTGCTGTGCTTTTCATCTGTCCTGCTACACTGACATACTTTTCTAACAGACCACTGCCATCAGATGCCAACAGCTGTAGTTCATCGGCCTATGGTTGTTTCTTGATGAGGTGCTTTTCAGATCAGAATATGCCAATCCGTCCAACCCAAGACTTTTGATGGGGGGAAAGAGTTCAACCAACTCCCTCCAGTTTTAAATTCCACTTTTGTTTTTAAAATTAAACCACAGGTAATAAAAGAGTAAAACACAAAGAAGAAGTCAATATTGAAATCAAATGTTTTAGCTGATGTTAGAGGGAAAGGATTCAGAACTTGGGTTTTCATTTTGCAAAATTTTTCAGAATTCTGGCTGTTGGCCCAAGTTTTAAACCCAGGTTTGGTTAAAAAGAAAAAAAAATATCCTGAAAATGTTCACAGGATAGCAAAGCCATTTCCTGCCAGCTCTATATTGGCTTACAGTTCTGACGCATGCAAGCTGGATCTGAATTAGCAGATTAGGCCCAGATCCAAAGAAGGACCTAGGCGCTTAAAGTGGGACTGAGGTATGCAAGTCCCAGACAAAGGTCTTCAGTCCCTGGAAACCAAAAAGTTTCAAAATTAATAATTCTGCTTTGGAGCATGCCCCAAACCACCTCCCCTTTGACAGGCAGTTCCATGCCCACCTCCCCCCTTCACCTCCAGCCAGACCTTCCCAGGTTCCCCTGGATTGCGCCCACCAACACCAGGGCCCTTCAAACGCACAACAGCAACTTCACTTTCTTTCAAAACACAAATAGAGGAAGAGGTGGTACCACCTTATCATACAATAACTCAGTGCTTGGAGCACACACCCAGGCAGAACTGGTTTCCCTCTCTAGCTTGCCTGAGAGGGCTCAG
This sequence comes from Psittacus erithacus, assembly GCA_009867235.2. NCBI lineage: Eukaryota > Metazoa > Chordata > Aves > Psittaciformes > Psittacidae > Psittacus > Psittacus erithacus. Next base: position 27,488 of record WYDI02022659.1, on the reverse strand, counting down.
CCCTGTGCCACAGTGGGTGCGTTGTTTGGAGCCCTCCCTCTTCTCCCAGCACCTCAGTCGCATTTAAAAATTATGTTCTTGGACCTAGTTTCCTCTGCCAAGTTTTGTTGAAATACCTGATCTTGTTAGTTTCAATGTGTGAATATATAAAGCACTGTCAGAGAGAAAACAGACACAAAAGCCACATGCTTTCTCTTTATGAGAGGTTTTTTGATTTAAGACATCCCTTTGCCCTCAGCATCCCCTTTTGCCTGTCTCAGTATTTGCCTTTCCTTTTTCTATCTCTCCCCATGTTTTCTAAGAGGGGGCTCAGACCACTGGTTCAGTGCTTCAGGATGAGGCTCTTTGAATCTCAGCCCTTGCACCCTATGAGAGACACAGGGTCAGTACAGCTCTCCATCACTTTTGCTGGCTGGCAACCCTGGGAAGAGTACACAGCCTGCTGCCAGGCCTTGGAGCTGTGCAGCCCCACTGTGCTGTTATGACTGCCTGTGAATATATTGAGCAGGGAATTAGGTTTCCTTGTTTACATCTTGTCTTTTTATTTTCCCCACCCCCTCCTTTATTTTCCCCCTTCTTAATAAAAAATGTTTTTAAAAACAAGTGCCTGTATTTGAGCTGCTGCGAACTCTAGTTTCCTTGGAGAAATGTTTGTGCTCTTTAACTTAAAGAATTTCAGAAACATATAGGAAAGGAATTTCATAAACTGCTCATTGAAAAACATTCCATACATTCCCTTCTCATCCAGAGACACCCGTGTGTGGTCTCCGACAAGGTCAGGTTTGGGGCTACATAACGGGGACAAAGATTCCAGCACTTGGAAAACAACAGATACCGCAGACCATGGGATGGGGGGTAAAAAGGACCTCATGACTCCCATTGCTGGAGGCTGGGAGACCACCGGAAAGGCAACAGACAGTAAACACAGTGCGTTATCCCAGGGAGGAAAATCCCAGCGAGAACCTCCTGCATGTCTGTCGAGAGAGTGACATCAGGCTCTGTAGTGCTAAGAAATAGGGAAGGGGGAAGGGGAAGAAAAAGAAAAGGGGAACACATGGGTTCCCACTCATTATTTCACCCAAGAAAGGTGAAGACATTGAGGGATGTCCTTTAGAGGCAGACTGGATACCTACTGCCAATGGTGAGCAGCCAGAGAGGGAGATGATTACAGATGGATATTGGGGTGGGAGTACCCTGTTTTTAGATTGCCTCCTCCCTGTTTTGAAATCAGGGAGGCACATTTGCCAGCCCTGCCATCCCTTGGGGCACTCTGAAGCTCTAGGAATGAGAGCACTGTGTATCTTCAGTTTCTGCTGTTTGCAGAAACCATAACGGTTATTTCCAAACCAAGTACTCTGAAACATGCCAAAGGCACCATTCCTAATCCACTATGATGTCCATGACTCACAGCAGGTCTTAGAACAAAATTATCCAAAGTGAGGAAAAAAAAAAAAGCATCAGGGAAGTAGTCTCTTGGAGAAAGTCCTTCTCTAGTACCTGATGAAATGTCACAAGACATGTTTTATTATACGATTTTCCACTGAAGTCTACATGCTAGAATTGATTTCTGAGTTTAGATCAGCTGGAAACATGTCAACTCACAGGAGATGTTCTGAGAAAATCATACATATAAATAAGCCTGAACTGGAAACCTTCTTTTGGTGGAAATTGGAAAGCAACTCCACACCAGGACCATCATTTATGTTGCCCTTCTTATCTTGTGTCACTATGCACGTTAGCATGGATTATATCTGACCAGTGGCACCGAGGAGTGTAATTGTTTCAATTTGGTGAGGTATTGCTGTTTTCTTAGAGCTCAGTAAGGACCACACCAGCTGCAGGGCTCACTCAATGCAATCAGGATGCAAACTTTTTCACCTGATCCTTGCATCACTCATGTAATTAAGCGACTCTTTCATCCTCAGCAGTCATTGGTACATTAGAGAGACTTGAACCTAGCCTATGCATTCTTGCTTGGACTTAGCTCCATTCATGAGTGGGGAAAAACAAGTAAGTTTTGTCTGGAGATGTCAGATCCTTAGTCACCTTTGCTAAAGTATCACATTGCAATAAACTGACCAGAGACAATAGTCTGTCTAGATTTCTATAGCAAACCACAATGAATGCAAAGATGACTGACAACAAATACACACTCATTATATTATAATTGCTGAACCCTTTAAACCTAGGATCCTAAGTCAGAAGAAAAATGCAAGGAATAATTAGAAATATCCAACTTCATCTTGTGCATCATCTTGAACAGCCGAAATGGCTGGTGCTAATAAAACTGCTAGCAAAGCACAACAGATTGCCTTCATTACTGCTGCTGAAGGTTGTCTCTGCTCTCCTGTTTGTTCTCTCATAGCTCTTTATAAATTCAATCCAGCTATTAGCAATATCCATTAGCTTCTCCAGAAGATTATCTCAGCTTTAATGACTGGAATGCAGGGATTAGAAAAAAATAACCATTTGGTTTTGTTTTTAGTAAAAGTATATGTTGATTTAAACCGATGGCTTTTAACATCTGTTGTGCAAGTCTTTGTGGTAATAACCCTCAGAGATTGCTGGAGAAAGAGATCATTTAGGAGGTAATAAACATCAGTGATTTCATTAATGAAATATTCTAGCATAGACACTGCAAACGGGAAGCAGCAAAGCTTCCACCTGCTTAATAATTGCATTGCTGAGGCTAAAACTCTGGCTGCAGTTGGCAGGGCAGGAGATGCCCTGGTACTCCTCTCCTCAACAGCGGGCATGACCACCTGAAGGCACGTGCTGCACCCAAGACCCATCAGGAAGCTTCTGATAATCACCATATGAGGCACTGATTTCAAAATACCTTACCAATAAAGGGTTGTCCTTAGTTCCTGACATTGCTGTAACCCAGCTGGCAACACTTTCTTGGAGCACTGGTTGCCTGTTAGCTGGAAAACAGCCACATGGGTTGAGCAGAGAATATAAGAAGCCATTCTGCCAGCTGATGGGTCACCTAAGTAGTTCCAAAGTACTGCAGCTCCTGGCAGAAGAGCTGAAAACTTCCTGTAGCAATCTTTTTGTCTTCCTCTGCAAGGAGAGGTTTTGAATGTAATTTTCAGCCAAAACCAAATTTCTTCTGGAAGTCTTTTTATCAATCATCTGTGTGAATGTGGAAGGGGGAGCCCTGAGAGACAAGTCTTTTAAACTAAAGAGGTGAAACCTTCAAAGACAAAATTATAATGGGGTGAGGCAGGGAAGTTATTTCCTAGATGAGGTGATCTTGCAGGCCTTCAGAGAGCCAGGCATAGAACAAATGACCAGGAAATGCCCCCAGCCATCCAGAGCACATTCTGGTGCCTGTTCACACCAGGTCTCCTTTCCCGGAACACCAAAGATTGGGGTATGAGGGAGGAGTCTATACATTTGGATCCCAACCCATCATGGAGCCTTAGGCACAGCCAAAAACAACCAGTAAGTTATCTCGCTCTTCTCCCCTCTGTCTGCTGTTCAGCAAGAACAAAAGAGGTGCCCAGCATGCTCCTGTCCCACCTGAGATACTTGTCCTATCTCAAGTCATCCAAGGGAGAAAACAGTCACTTTTTTGTACCTTACTCTCTCCTCAGGGAGGAGGAAGGGGGCTCTAAGGTGCCTTTCTCCAGCGTTGGCACTGACACAGAGGTCATCCCTGCACATCAGAATCCACATGTCAGAAATACGTTTGCTCTTTAATCCACAACTGCAGAGAGAAGGGGACCAGATCAATGTGGTGAAATGGTGAAAAAGAGGTTAGTTACAAAAAGAGATGCACAAAAAAACCCCCTTTGCTCTTCCACAGGGACTGGCTAAACCCCTTTGATCCAATCATGGCTCTAATGAAAAGGATGCCTCAGCTGTCCCCAGGCACACAGCACTGTTGATACTGGTGGACTGAGATACCCAGGGACCCAGGCCACAAAAGAGAGAAGGAACCTCAGCAAACAGCAGTTGAGGAAGACATACAGTTTTGCTGCTTCTTTTATCTCTTCCTAACAGCCTAATTGGAGTGTAATGAATTTAGGGTTAGTGCTTGCAGCCAGACTCACTTCTTTGATGTGTTTTTGGCCTCTGCACTACAAAAATGCAATGGTAACCAAAACCAAGATATTACACCTCCATAAAGTGTCTCTGGGTTTACCATAAGAATCTGCTGTTTGTGCCAAGTGGCCAAAGCCACTAACAGGCACCTACTCGCCAAGATGTTTGGGTAATGAATAAGAAGCAGAGAGATGCCACTGTGGATCAGAGCAAGGAATGTGTGCTGATGGCAAGAGGTGAATCCCAGGCTGTAATGTGGAACAGAAGAGCACTGTGGGCATGCTTCTCTGTGGCTGCAGCCAGCAGAAGCTGCTGGTGATGTCTGAAAGACTGTAGCGAGTGAGGAGGATGTGGGGAGGCAGACAGAGTACCAGCAGAGTGGGGACACACTGACACAGCACTGTGAGCTGGTCATGCTGCCAACCACCAGGTCATTCCTGTGCCTAACAGTCTTTTCCCCACCTTTGCTCCTGTCTTAGCCCTTTGCAAACAAAATCTGTTTCCCACATCAGCCTACCATGTCTCTCTCGGTTCTCAGCAGGGCATACCCACTAGCAAATATTAGCCACTATATATGTGAGTCTCCAGCACACAAACTGCACTGGTTTGAATAGTAGATGCTCAAGAGGCTATTACCACTCACTGCCTGGTGTACTCCCATGCTGGGGTCATCATCCTGCCAGGGAGGAAGGTAGTCAAAGAGGTATGCATGCACAAGTGGCCGGCGAGGCTCTAAAAGGCCTTCTCAGGGGACAACCCACCTTGCAGACTTGAAAGAAGTCTCTACGACCTCACTCCTAGGTCTGTAACAACCTGCTCTTGGGCACGCCTGAAAATCCTGGTGATGCTTACCAATCAAAATATCCAAGAGTCCCGCATACAGCTTGCTTTTAGAGACAAACACATAAATTATGGAAAGGTTGGTTCAGAAAAGGCTGAAAAGTGCAGATGTTCACCAGTTTCTCTTCAAATACCAACTAAACAAGTTTATGTTAGATGAACTAATGCATCTACCCCAAAAATCACATCCCAAAGAAAAATCCAACTGCTTATCTATTTGTCTGCCTGCAATGATCTTGCTCACAATAAAAAATCGTGCATCTCCTTGGAAAAATCCTGGCCATTGACAGTTCACGTACTTGCACAATACCCACGGCTAAATTCCCACCCTATTTAAATCAATACAGCTACATCCATTTTAGGGAAGCTACCCTCAATTGACAGATGCTGGGAGTCCAGCCCTGAATCTGCCTCTTACTAAAACAGCTCTTACCCTGTGACTGCGTGTTTGAGACATAGGCTGCTGATAAGATACACTTCTAGCTAGGCACAGCTCTCCTTCAGTGATGATTCATGTTTAAGAGCAGTTAACTGGTGCAGCTGTTCCGGACACAAGCCTGCCCTCTGCAAGAAAAGCACTTTCTGGAATAGGCGTACACCTGCAGCTTTGCTGGTAAGCAAATTATATACTCAAATACCTGGAACTGTGCTCCCGGACCCTGACACTAGAGGCAGGAACAAGCTCTCTTTCAGCCTTGCAGTGACCACTGTCACCTTAGCTCTATCAGATGTAGATGGAGATCTACTTCCACCTTGCTCGTTACTCATGTGGGAGTAAAGGGAGAAAGCAGGGAGGCTATAACTGAGCCTCTCTGTGCTCTGGATGCTTTAGATATCCACACCAGCACTAGCATGTAGTAGGCCAGTAATAAATTAGTTTCTCATGGGATTAGCAAAGCAGGCAGCCCCTGTGACCAAGAAATGTGCCTGAGTTGCAGCGCCTTCAGGGTGCAGATGCTCTGGGGCTTCCCCCACCCTGCCAGTTTGGGCTGTATCTTTGGATGCAGCTTCCATGATTGGAAAGCCTGCTCATCCTCTGGGTGAAATATGGCTGTGTCAAAGCAAAATGGAAATAGAACACAGCCTGAATATTAACCCTCTGGCTCCCGTTCCCTTGAATCCCACAGGAAACAGTGCCCCATTCACTGCTCCCAGGGACCATTGCTTGGCCAGTGCCACGAGCGCACCAGACCATACACGTGCAAGCAGACATATGCAGCTGAAGGGTTGGAACAGCTCCTTCTAGTGAACATCTGGACTTACACATATAAACTACTCAACACTCACATCCAGAATTACAGAGTCTTTCATATCTTATCTCTCGAAAACCACTTATCAGCCCACAGCTTTCAGACTGCAGTCTCTCTCTTCTGCCAAAGTGGAACCCAGCCATGTAAAAACATGAATAACAGCAGCCCTTCTCTCCCATGCTGATGGCTGCAGCCCCTCTGATGGGGGTTTGAACTTCTGGGGCAGCAGGAATAGCTCCATCTACCCTGCTGCCATGGGCTTGTGGAGGAAGTTTAACCACAAGGCAGTCTCTTGCTGGATAATGAATGCCTTCTTGCATCCCAGGCTGAGGAAGGCAATAAGCTAAATGTATGTGTTTATGCTCTGCATTAGACAATGAGGAAATATTTGTAAGCTAACACTGAGGCGCATCACACACTCTGCTGCAACACTCAGAGGCTTCAGGCGTGCCCTGGAACCTCTACATCATAGATGCTGTTCAAACGTGGGCAAAAAAATGACATAAAAATGTTCATTTATGGGCACAAACATAATGGGAACTAGTCTGGATTTTTTGTTAAATAAAGGTTTCTTTCTAACGAAATATCAGGTTTGGATTTAGCTCTAGCAAAATGCTTGGAAAAAATTTCATTTACAGGTTGACATTTTGTAACCCTTTTCCCGGAGGAGAAAGAATACCTTTTTTTGTCCTCTTTTTTTCTTTCACCTTTTACAGAAAAGAAAGGTGCAGAAGGAGAAATGCAGGAAAGGTTTTTCAGCTTGTGAGCCATGAAAATACTTTGAGTTTCAGATTCATTGGGCAACAAAACTTTCCCTTCCCATCCCCCAAGCTTTTCAAATCTTTCCATGATAATTCTGAAATGGAACGGAAATTTCTTCCTCTGAGTTGTAAGAGACATCACTAGACTTCACCATGGTCATAAAAACATGTGTGCATGCCGTGGTGCAAGATAGCTGTCTGGATATCACAGTAACAAGAACCAAAGCAGACCAAGGGGGCTTTCAGCAAGCTAAGGGGGCTGGTGCCATGTCAGGCAAGACATGGACAGAGACAAGTCTGGAAGAAGGAAGGCAGTGATGTTACAGTGGAAGAAAACTTCACATAAAACAGTATCATCGCTAGCTCCAGACTAGCTTAGCTAACATTGACTGCATGGACTGCACATGGGTCATACATGTTTTTGTTGAGTCCAAAAGAGGTCTGTTGCAAGAGCAACTGTCTCTGCTTTTGTTATGAAACTAAGGTTCAGACACAAATCTCAGCTGACGGGTCTCATTCCAGCAGCTGATGATAAAACCCAGGGAATAAATGTGATCATCAATAATCACAACCCAGGGAATAAACATGGGAACAAGATCTGTAATGGCAGTGGCAGGAAGAGAGGGTACAGGTGCCTTCCATTCCCTTCTCCAAGCATCCCTCAAGGCCACATGCACTTAGGACCCAATCAGCCAGTCTTTCTCTTGCAAAAAAGTCCATGCTTTCAGATGCTGCTGCCAAACCTCAGAAATGTATATTGCCGTTCTGGCTATGTTCAGGAGGAAGGGGAAGGGAAAGCAGTGTGCAATTTTCAAGTTTCTCCTCAGAGAGGGGCCCCTAATTTTCTGAAAGGGGCCATGGAGGAGGGGGGAGAAAAAGCAAGAGACTCTGTCCCATTTTAATCCCTTTCCCCAGATCAGTTATACATGGGGAATTCATGATGGAGTTCCCCCTTTGGTCTTTGAGCCTCAAAACATTTCATAACATGCAGAGGCTTCTGAAACCTTTTGATCACATCACTTTTGAGGCTGCTGCTCTTGTATGCATAGCTGTCCATGCATGCAGATGTGTAAGGGAAAGATGGGCAGCAGAGGCATCCTGCGCTCGTGGCACTACAGGTAGGCTTTGTGGAACACCACCAGCAAGAAAAAAACCCAAACAAACACCAAAAATAAGAACAGCAACAACAAAAAAAAACAATCCCAGAGACCAAAAGAAAGAGAATGAAATAACCGTGGGACAAAGATCACTGATGCTGCTGTGAGAGCTCAGCAACATCAGCTACAAATCTCTTCCACACTAGTGTCAGGACAGAGCTACCTGGAAACTTGAAGACAACTCTTGCCTCATTTAAGCCTAGTGCAAGGACTACCAAGAGGTTTTTGTTCAATGGGAAGTTGCCCAGGTGACACAGAAACAACTCAAAATAAGGGCAATCACACAACCTGATGGGATGTGTTAACCAAAGAGGTTTGGCATCAGGAAAGCACTACTAACCCCCGAGCACCTGTGCATAGAGATGATTTCCATGAGCCCACGAGGGACTGAAGAGTCTGGGGTTACGGAGCATCTCCCTACCATATGTGTTTCAGTTACACTACTCCATAGCCTTGAAACCCAAAAGATATCATAAACCGCTACTGGATTTAAATAATTTAGGATCCTACAGCTCCAAGTTATTCAGCTGACCAAGAAGAACAGAAACCTCCTGCCAGGTTAATAGGAATGAGGTCTGTGAGCCAAGATCCTCAAAGGCATTAGAACCTCTTTGAAATCAGTGGTGCTTAGATATTTTAATAAGCATCTTTAAGGATCTGGATGAGAACATGAATTTCCCCTACACACCTTCCCAAAAAAAGAAATAGTTAAGTGTCTGGGAAAGTTTACAAAGGTGACTGGGAGTCTCTGTCCACACCTGGGAGTCTAAGCAGGGTGATCAGTGATTTGGGCAACTTTACTCCCTGCTGCTTATTAAACCAGAGCTCAACTGGTTCAATTAAAATTCACAGTAAATAGATTGACTTTCTCCAGTGCAGTGCTCTGTACGGACACATTCAAAAGCATTTACTTCCATTTAGCTAAACTTCATAACTGACTCTTCTAAATGTTTCCACATGGTGGCTTGAATTTTTTATTATTTTTTTTTAAAGTAAATCAATTTTAAACCAATTTTCATTACATTGGTGGTTTTGCATGTCCACAAGGCCTGTGGGCCTCTTGGATTTGAATACTTGGCGTGAAATTCAGCCCAAAACGCCAAGTGCTGAAACCCAATGAAAACGAAACGGCTGCAATCTATAGGGGAAGCTGCCTGCCACTCAGTCCTGCCTGTGCTGCCGGCTGGGCTGAGAGCACCTTCCCTGGGGCACCAGTCCTCCTCAGGACTGGGGGCTAGGCACGGCTGAAACCTGCCTCTGGACATTTCTGCTGCTCTGTCCCAAGCAGGTCTGGGATTTGGCAGCAGTGAGCTCAAATCCTGGCTGGTGGAAATAGCTTGAAGCATAGCCTGTGGGAAGATCAAAATCCTGATCAGGAGCCTCTTTAAAAATGTGGCTTCAAAGCTAACTGGAAACCTGGCCCAGGGCTTCTTCCAAACCTGGCCCGGGGCTTTCCTGCAATTCAGCCTGGGTTTGTGAACTTGGCTGGTGTTAGGTTTATTGCACCTAGTTTAGGGCTTTGCTGTGAACATTTCGTAGAGATTCAGCTCTTGAAATTAAATGGACTCTGTTGTTTAGAGTCTGGACCAGTGTCCCTAACATCCATAAACTCCACACCAATCTGTTTGTCTCTGTGTAGAAAGTAACTGAGGGTCAGACACTTAATTTTCAAGGGAGAGGTTGTTGCTGTGTATTATCAGTAAATCATATAATTAGAATCAGATGTATGAATGGATGAGGACTATATTTCATATCAAAGGGGTTTGACTTACCAGAGCAACCTTTTAAATTGGTGAGAAGCCAGGTTTGTTATGGTCCTGTTTCCCCACCATGGTGTCTATAAGCGAAGCTCAGAAGTCTTGTAGAAGCACCCATTACTTGGAATGCTTCAAAGGAGATGCAGCAGCAGATTTAGAAGGACATTTGTTTTGAAAGATACAAACACAGGTGAAGATTTTCTGCCTCCTGGTAGGTTTGGGGCAATGAAGAAAACCAAAAATACTGTTGGTTCCCCATTATTACTGCTTTTAGTACTCATAGAACTACAAAAGAATGGGTTTATTTACTGTTGAACTGCTATTCTTTCCCCCCAAAACCTCTCAGAAATTGTGACCATTCAGAGTAGAGCCAAGCTGGTTCTTGGCAAAGGTTCAGTATGACTCTTACTACTGTGGGGAATGTGATCACGTTGCTAAGATAGTGGCCTGACTCCCAGGCCACTGTTCTTGACTACCCTGCCACCCCACCGTGTAACCTTGGAAAGTCACGTCTCCCCTCCATGGCTGCACTTTCTTTGCCATCCTGCGCCTCTTGGCTATTTAGGATGCCAGCTTTATGGTCCAAAGTTTGCCTTTTACTATTCTTGCTACCACCATAATTATGAGGATTTGATACATGCTGTAAGTCTAGGGCTTGGAGGGCTGCTGAGCTTTCTGGAAATTCTTTGGATCCCACAGCCTGACATGCATGCATCCTTTTGCAAGTGGTACTGTGTTGCATACACTTATGGGATCCTTTCTTGACTGAGCAGTGTAGCCCAAAGCATCAAGAGAAAGTCTGGGTAAGACACTAGCATCATTTTTACTGGGCTACATCTTTGCTCTGCTAAAGGCAGGACTTTTGGAACAAAGTAGTGATGCCTTTTTCTTTGCTGTCTTGCACCAAGGATCCTTAACTCCAGGAGCCACCACACCACTGAGAGAACGAGTCCTCCTTCTGCTCCAAAATCTTTCTGGGAGCCGCTCCTCAGGATGCCTTGAGACAGCAGCATGCTCAGTAGCTGCTCTTATCTCTGGTATTACAGAAGTCCTAGCTAGGGACAAGGCCTCCCATACTGGGTGCTGGGCATGCAAACACGAAGAGACAGTCCCTGAATGAAGACCTTTCAGTCTCAACAGAGCAGTGGCACAAAAGGAAAGACATTAAATAGTATTAGTGAGATCACCCTGAAGGGAACTGGTGGGGGTGAGATTAAAACTCAGAGAGCACCAGTTACCTGTCCTGCATGCTGGCACATGCTGCCTTCACTCCTCTACATGGCACTTCCATGCATGTATATCAACATACACATGTATATATATATGTGTGTATACATTATATGTAAATATGTGTAAAGACTATCTAAGCACATGGACACACATGCTATGTTGGCAAAAACTAAATATGAGTGCACATGTATATCACCTCTGCAAGTGGCATATTGTGATTTTCTCTGCGCTACCTGTGAAGTGCTCACAGCTCCTCTAGGAGCATCCCTCCTGATCTTACCCAGCAGGAGCTATGCACCATTCCAACTCCTCCAGGTTAAGCCAGCACAACAAGCTAAGATTTTTGAAGGTGCAGATGGAACAGGCGGACGATAACACTGAGATACCACCTATTTCAGCTCCTTCTCAGAGCTTGGCTTCATGTATTTTATCAACAAATAACATGTCTTTACTACTGCCAGCCCTGCTGAACCACTGTAGCTGCAGACAAGCAAGCTGTGTTTGCTTCCCTTTCATTTGTCATCAACACAATGACCAGCCAGATTCTCATTCCAGCATCTTACTTGCTGGTAACAACACACACAAGCAAAAATGGAAAAGCTGAATTTTGGCTGGCTGCAGAGATGTAGAAGCATAGGTTTGAATAGGTAAAGTGAAAAAGCCACAATAAGAAAAACACTAGGAGAAAAGATGCATTAAGAATGCAAGAGTTTAAACACAAAAATGTAGGTTGGTTCAGGTTCTCAGATTCCCCTCTTTCTGCTCTTTGGGATGGTGTTGTGTAAATGGTCTTTCTTCAGCACATGGCCAAGTCTAGTTTGACTGCAGCTCCAACAAATATGTGGGACTTGCCAGTAGGTTTGAAGATGTTCACCCATTTGTTCTCAGATAGCGATAACCTTTCCAACCCCTCTTACTCCTGCCAGCCCTCAAAAGCCACAAGGAGGGAGCTTACATCCCCAGCACATCCAGGACTGCCCTGGGATTTGTTGTCACTTGAGAAGCAAAAGATATTCAGAGTAAAGGAAACCAGATTCACTCCCTCTCTGTAGCTACCAGCTCAGATTTTGCTGCTGTTTGACTGCAAGAGAGAAGAAGGGGTGGGAGAGACATCAGGAGGCTGACACTGGAAACAGGACTGCAGCACAGAGCAGTTAGGCAGCTTAACCCCTGCACCCAAACCACCCAGTGTGCCTCCGCTCACTGAGGCTCAGATTTAGGTGATTACTGAACACCAAAAAAGAGATCAAGAGACCCTCTGCAAGCATTTTGCTTTCCAAGGGCTGAACTCAGGGGCCATTCCAGGCCTGGATCACACTCCTGCTATTTACAGGGTGCAGAGCTAGGGACAGAGAAAATGCAAGGAATAACCCTAACAGACACCATAGACAGGAAGATCTCTGAAATATGTTAGTAGGCTACTGAAAGGGAGAAACAGTTTGAAACATGAGCAGAGAGATAAAAATCTATTCTAAGGTAAGGATAAACTAAATATGTCAAAGGCTTTTCAGCACAATCTGAGCGCATGTGAAACCATCTAAATAGTAAACAGCACATTTACTACTAATAGTCTCCTAATTTATTTGTGGAGCCCCATCACCTTGCAAATCTCCATCATCTGCTTGCACACAAATCACCCTGGCCCTGGGGGAGTAATGTGGGAGCTTTGCTCTGCCCACACATTGCTACCTGTTTTAGGAGATAAGCACTTAATAACAGTGCCCTGCAAAGCACAATAAGGCCCATGCTTCAAGATGGTTGACTGAAAATATTGATTTCCCAGCTCCAGGATGCTTCACAAGCTGTCTTTGAGCACCTCGAGCAGGGGAAGGAAAAGGAAATACAACCACAGAAGCCAATACAATCAACCCCAGGGCTGGGGAATCCCTCCTCACATATATGCACGTGCATACGTATATATATCCATGTTAGTCACTGCTATGGCAACTAAGTCAACAAAGATATACTTTTAAAAGGCCTGTGGTAAGGAGGAAAAATATTTTGCTATATATATCATTGCCTATTGACGTCACAAAATAATTTGAAATAAACTAACCTTTAAGTCTGGATCACACTGGTCCTTATTTCTTCTCTGTGAGCATGGAAATAACGTTCACGTCACAGTTAGCATCTGTTACCTTTCATGGAAAAAGTAACTCAAGAAAGCTGAGCTAGAAAGTTTTCTAAAACCCTCTCCCACATTCTCACTAAAACAACACAAAAAAACCCCTCTCTTAAAACATATGGAGCACTATACCTTGAGGGTGTTATTTAGTCATTCCTCAAGCAAGGCCTATCCTGACATCAAAGGGAATATGTCAATATTAGTAATTAGCGAAAATTAAGAACCTGAGGTCAGCTGTGACAATTAATTCAGCAGACCATCTAAAGAGCTCGCTGGAAAAAGGCAAGCTAACAGAGCTTAGTCTGGGCTGAACTGTAAAAATAAAACATTACATATAAAAGTGACTTTAGAAAGTTTGTTTCCACAGCCAAGAGTTTGTAGATCAGAGCATTCCTACTTCTTGTGCATGTGTATGTGATGCTGTGTACAGAAGGCCTTTGATATGACTGGCACTCTGCACTAATGTTACCAGTGCAATTATTTTCTTAAGAGCACTAATAAATAAGCTGCTGCTCTACATCCAAGAAATACAGGTAAAGGGAATTAAAAGGTAGAGGGGAAGGTAGGGAATTTAGGACCTTAGTTTGAAGTGGTTTGTGTCATAGAATCATAAAATGGTTTGGATAGGAAAGGACCTTAAGATCAGCTAGTTCCAGCCATCCAATGGAAAGGACACCTTCCACTAGACCAGGTTGTTCAAAGTCCCATCCAACCTGGCCTTGAATGCTTCCAGGGATGGAGCATTCACAACCTACTGAAGTGGAAATCCAACATAATGAAGCAACACACAATGCAAATGCAAATGCAGTGGAGCATCAGCCCCTCATGGGAAGAGGCTGGATGTTAGTGATGGTTCACATGTGCAAAGTGGGTTGAGATATTCTCAGAGCACAAGATATGCCATACTTGTCTCAGAAGCATCATGGATATTGCAAAGCAACAGAATTTATTAGAAGTTTTGTGATGGCAAATCTCTCTTACTCAGTACGGTGAGCTTGAACAGATATAGCAAAGGCAATGAGTCACTCAAGCATTGTGGGCCGTTATATACTATTCTGTCATTTGCAATCCCATGGTGAACCCATTTGCAATGTGCTGTTATACGGCCGCTCGATGTGTTGTGGATTTGGGTCTGTTCTCCTCCTCATTTGTTTCTGGTTTGGGGTTCATTTTTTCCTTCTTTTCTTTTTTCTTTTTCTTGATAAGCCAAGCTACAGCCTACAAATAAGAACTAACACAGTTCAAGCAGGTCCGAATCAGTCTTATGGAGGAGAATCAGCAATCCCATGTGGTTTTAGAGGTTTAGAAGCTTGCCTTCTCCCGTCTTCTTCCAGGTCACTTGTCTTCCAAAACCTGTGGAATTACTGCAATTCTCACCTCTCCTGCCCACCTGCCAAGTTTCTCATTAAACACAGGGAATCAGTTTGATTTACTCCTGGGCTGTTGAGAAGCACTGACAACCCACTCCCAAAAACATGGTGCTTTAGGTAGATACAGCTTCTCATATTACTCAACTCTTAATTGCAGTGCATTGAGGTACACATAGGACTTTTCTTACATCTCTTGTCATCACCCAGATTCTTCTGCAGCCTCTTGTGCCATTAGCCACTTCAGCTCTCCCCTACAACAATTTCCTGAAGTACTTTGGCTAGAGATTGCCTTCTGTGGCTCAGCCTGTAGGCCTTCACCTTGCAGACCAGCATAAGAGACAGAATGGAAAAGCCCCTACTTATTTTAAATTCTTTGCATCATACAGTCTTCCTATATATTTTGTCTCATGATAGAGGCAGACAGACAAACATTTTTCTGAAGATCTCATCCCTACCTTTCCTCATCTGTCTGTGCCTATACCAGCTTAGGAAGACAACATCAATATGTCTACTAACCATAGTTGTCTTCATCCCTGATTTATGGAAACTTTCAGAAAAGCATCTCTGCCACAACACCATCTCTTGTTCTTTCCCCAGAAAACACAGTTTTTTGTTTTCTTCCTCTATCCCAATTCCTAATTCCTTCCTTTATAGATATGAAGACATACAAAAGTCCTTTCTCATTGCTTCTTTCTCCTTTTAACTCCACATTCCACCCCTTCCCACCACCCAAATCAGGTCCAGGGGGGACGCGCCAGGATCTCAAAGGAGCCCTGCACCTAATTTACAAAGGGCAAGCTGCCTTTGTCAAGGGCTGTTGTTACTGTTGGAAGGAGATGTAGCAGAGACAGGTCTATCTAAAAGACTATGCAAGCTCTGGGGGGTTACTGAACACCAGAATAAGAAAAAAAGGCCACAGTCAGTGGCTGAAACAAGTAGTTGGGTATTTTACAAAGGCTGAAGTACTAAATATATGGAAAGCTTTTACAGTACTCCATGCTGTACCTAGAAAGCTATTGGATTGCTGTGGGATGAGTCAGATAGGCAGCCTATGTCTGACAACTGCTAGTCCTGAGGTGCTTGATCTACTTGGCAGGGAGAAAAGCTAGCTGTGATACCACAGGCCAGAAATCAGAGGAATGCCTTTTTCTCTACCCACAAAGAAGAAACAAGTAATATTCTCTAAAGCAGAGATTGCACACACACAAAAGGCTGTCCACAGAATAACTTACAACTGGTCTTGAGCTGAAGACTGAAACAGATTGCTTTGAAGATGTCTGTCAAAGTCTTTGGTTGCAGCCCCAGTTGTGGTTAAGATCCAAGAGAAAGAGAAACAGAGAGGAAATATGGGGAGGCCTAGATTAAAAAGAGCCATTTGTCAAGAGAATTGAAGAAAAAGGCAATGTGGATTTCAAAGCCAGCATCCAGGAAAAAAATAGTATGTATAGCTGCAAACAGAGCCAAAATAAGCCAGAACAGACACTTGGTGGGAAAATGTTGCAGCATAACTGCTGCCGTGTGTGCTCAACGTGGACAGCAACTCTCTTAGCCCAACAAGTTCCTCCTCGGCTGCAGCGGAGGTACCTTGCCAGTGGAGGGAAGTGCTAGGGGACACAGGTAGGCTTGGTGGGATGGTGATGAGGAGCCAGCTACACACACAGTTGATGTACATTGTCTGACACTCTCTCAATCTTGGGAAAACCCAGAATGGATGGGTTTGTTTTTCTCTTCGGGTAAACCTCCCCAAATCCACCTGTTTGGGATTTTTATCTCCTTCTAAGCCTGCTAGTGGTACTTTTCCTTACCTTTCAGACTCTAATTCCCATCCTGCCAGTGGTACTTTTTCCTACCTTTTGGACTCTAATTCCCAGCTTTACAGCAGACCACTAGCTTGCACTTCTAAAAGCAAATGGGGTTGTGTTACCTGAAGTTTGCAGTGCTATTTGCTCAGACATCAGCGTCCAGAAAAGAGCAGTGTATGCTGTTAAGTATATTTCTTTTAAAGCTGCATGTGGATTAAATGCATATGTAAGTACAAACTGTAGCTGTATTGGGGAAGGGAGTGCTCACTGAAGGACTGGGTGCTTGTCATGCCCTTGATAAGAGAGCATTAAAGAAATGAAGGAAAAAGTTGAGACTTGTCTTCAGTAGATAAAAAAGCCCAAAACAGAGGATGGATGAGCTCCAAAGTCATCACAAATAAGACACTTAGAAAAGCTCCCCTTGCCTGAAAGCCTAAAGGATGGGAACTGGACAGGTTCAATCTGGGAACCAAACAGGGAATAGAAGTGAATAGAAGGGAATAGAACTAGCTTCTCAAATACAAAAAATAATTAAAAAAAAATAAAAAAGATGGAGCCCTCTGCTTCTGCATGCTAAAGCACTAAATATATTGGAGGAGGATTAACCAGAAACCTTTCAGGATATAGCGTATGCTGATTCTTTTTTTATGCTGGATGTGTCAGCAAGGTCTTGGCAGGCTGTGGGGGAAAAACACAGTGTCTATAAGATTTCAAGGTTGTAACAGATCAGTAACCTCAGCTGAGGTCTATTATAGTCATTCAGAAATGACCAGATCTCTTCTTTCATCTTAAGGATTCCATTGGTTTCATGCACTTACTCGCTTTTCTTCCTTTTTGTATTTACCAGGACAAGGCCTTCTCAATGGAGCTTTGCCAGATATGTCACAAAGTCACACAATGCATTGCCATGGAGGAAATGTCATCATGATGCCAATGACCTGACGTAAAGGTGGGGCATTTTAATCAGGTTGGTTTATAAGATATGGGTAAAGCTCCATAAAACCAAGTCCTTCTGGGTGGGTGTCAGTTGGCCAGATACTCAGTGAATATAAATTGTCATAGTTCAATGCAAATCATCTGGAAAATGATACCACGGTTGGCAAGCTGCTAAGGTAACATGTATACCACAGGGCAATGCCAACTAATGCTGGCTGTAGATCTAGTCCATTAGCCGTACTGGTAGTATCAGCTTATGTGAACATATTTGCAGCTCTGGTAAACCTGGAAAAGATGACATTTCCACGGGTTTGATGAGAAGTGAAACATTTGATGTTCTGGTCTCAATTTTTCTGCTGTCTTCTGCAAGAAACAAAGGGCGATATTTCATGAATGACCTTCTTTTTTTCCCCCCTTTTTGGGGCAAATATAGGAAAATGTGTTATCTGTGGAATTTTAGAACTTGCTCATTAATGCAAAACACCAAAACCACCAGAAATAACATTCTCCTGGAAAATGTAAGATTTAACTTCATCCTAAGCCAAAACTGCATACTGATCGCTATTCATCATTATGCTCCCCTCCTATGTACACTATACATATCTGAAAGCCTTACCATGGCAATCAAGGTTCAAGGAGTAGCTGGATGAAGCCATACCTTCCAAAACAGGCACTCCCCATGTCTGTGTTCAGAAATGTACTTCTCCAGAAGAGACTGGACAGCTGTTCTGATATCCAGTCTCCCAGGACCTTCAGCAAACACATCCAGGAACCTGGATACAGGCTAGGATAGCATTCCCTGCCAGACTTGTCAGGATGTTACAGGTTTTTTCCAAGTTACCAGTGTGTGCGTGCAACCTGAAGTCCAAAGCACAACTCCATAGCTCTTGTGCTGTTTGTCAAGCCTGCAACCCACCATATATATCTGGCTGCAGGAGAACCTGCCAAAGCTCCAAAGCACCAAAGCTGTGAAAGTCTCTACAGATCTCAAGGAAATCCAGAATGTGACCAGCTGTTTCTCCTCATCCTGGCAGTAGGAAACTTCAAAGGGCAGGTGTGCATCATGGCTTTCTTCACCAGCTTCCACCAGTACTGCTTTTCTTTGTCTGGCTCACCCACTACTTCAGCGCTTATAAAATGGGAACAGGAGTATTTCTCTCCCTTTAAGGAGACCAGATTAATTAGGGCTCTCTTCCCATGTCTTAAGTCTTAACCATCCCCCTGTGAAAGGGTTTGTACAGGTATCACTATAGCTTGACCCTCAAGGAAGGACCATGCGCAGCTTGATAGGTATGTCCTATCCTATTACTATTTACCCTAGGAGGTCTCAAAGTTGTTGTTCGTCAAGGGCTGGCTGCAATGAACAGTGTGAGTATGTGTCTTCTGCACAACAGGACACCACAAAGGGCTGCAAAGGTTCAACTCACTCAGAATATATTAGCACAGCCCTGCACCACTGTACCTCTATTCCCTGGGTCCTAGCATGTTCACAGGAGACTGGAGACCTTCTGCATTGCACTGGGCTCAGTTGTTCTCTTGGTGCTCAGCACCAACTGAAGACAGATCTATACATCCCCTTGCTTTCTTCTCCCTGTGTTTATTCCCAAGCCAACCAAAACACTCTTTGTGCTGGAGAACAAGTCACCTACGACATGGGACCCTTATTTTTGAGCTAGAGGTCAACTGCAGATATGACTCTGTCAGATCATCTGTAAAACATGCTGGTGGCAGATGGTATATAAACATTTGTTTTCTTATTACTCAAGAAGGGAAAAGAGTTGGGAAAGCAAAAGTTTCTTCATTTTTTGCAAAAATTTAAGTTAATGAATGGAAAAAATCAACAAACTTCTGAAATTCTTTTTGATAAACAGGATTTTGCCTTAAAAAAAAAAAAAAAAGGAAGAAGGACTTGGCAGGGCTGAAGGCTGCCATTTTTCATTAGGACAAGATGATTGTATGGCAGGAATGCAGGACAGAGGGGTGCAGATGTGTGAAAGCATTTAGGAAAAGACACTCAGGGATTAGAGGAGTGCCTGTTCCCAAAATGGGTTGATCTGAGGTAAAGGAAACATTTGGGATAGGAAGATAGTAAACCCCCTCCCTTCCCTTTTACAGTGCATATAAACAGTTTTACGGTATTTCCACCAAACAGAAGAAGAAGAAAAAAAACCAAAAAGGTTTCTGCAACACACACATGTTCCCCATTAATTAGGACTGCTGTTAACAACACGTTGCGCCAGAGCTGCCAAGAACTGTCAGACGAAGGACAGGGAAGCCCACAGCAGAGGCTCTGCTGCCTCCCAGGGGGGCCAGCTGCCTGGCCAGCAACCCAGCCGCAGTTCTGTGGCTGGGTCAGTCCCCCAGAGCAGCAGGGTGGCAGGGAGATAGCAGGCAGCTGGGCTGGGGGCAAGGAGAAATGCCCAGGCAGTCCCTGCCTGAATGCCTTCCCCCTGCCCCCCTCCAGCTGCAGACATTTTCCACAGAAATCCTGGCTATGTTCACTTTTGGTTGAGACTTTGGGACTATTTTTGGCTTTTTTTAAAACATGCTTAGGGGAGGTGCCTTCTACTTCTATTCACATAAAGGATCTTTATTTTTATGTATTAAGGGACATGAAAAGAGGAGGGGAGACAGGGCAAGGGGAGAGTTGCGTTATGCTTTGATTCAACTATACAACAACACAAATCTGCAATCAAACTGCCTTTCCTCTTTAGCAGGCTCCAGATATGCACTTTGCTGCAGCAGAGACCACCGCTAGCATCCGGGTTTTCTCCAGTCATCACTGGGACAGAGCACCGAACACTGGCTCTTAAGAATCTCCCATCTCTGCACCTCCTTGCAGCCAGTTTGATGGCTGCAAGCAGCTTTGTCCCTTTCCTACCAGATTCTTTCTTCTCAACTCCCTCTTGAAACACACCCTTGCTTCAAGTGCCCCAAGTGCCAGTGTGGATTCACCACTGGGAGTGATCAAGGTTGCACACTGTTATGTGCACATAGGACTGATTCACATTGTGATGAAAGCGGGGTCTTGAGCTATTTTTTCCTCTTTAAATGAATGTAGGAAATAATGTTGCAACAATGCAGCAAAGTTCATTGCAGGACCTTCAAGGAGGGGTATGATCTTAAAATAAGACCAGTTTCCCTCACACTCACATACTCACTGGCACCAAGATATATCCAAGCAGCCAGTCCATCAAGCTGGCACCAAGACTTGTCTCCAAGTGGCCAGCCCAAGATCCCTTGAAAGGACATGGAGGATGAGAGACACCAGCTATCATGATCTTCTCATCTCTCCTGGGCTCTGTGGAGATTGGTGGTGATGTGCTTGTCTTGGATCTGCCTTTTTTTACTCTTTAGGAGTTGACAGGGATTAGCCTCTCCATCCTGTCCAACCTTGGTGAGTCATACAAATTTACTCACCGTGCTTGTCTCCCTGTTTGGGCACCCTGAGAAATTGCACGTAGATGTGTTGAGATCTTGATGACCTGCTAATTGAGGGACTTTCTTGCAGTCCTTCTGCTGCTGCCTCCATGCCAGACATCCATTTCAGCCTCACACAAGGAGCACCAATGCTACAAGTTTCCATGGCAGGAGCAGTCAGAGAGACAAAAGCTGAAGACCATTGTCCTTTCCAATAACTGCTCTGCAGATGACCATGAGTTGGTGGCATTTCCGTACAAACCCCAGCCCTCTCAGTGCTGGGATGCAGAGCTCTGGTTGTATACCTACATTTCACAAACCAGGCCAAATAAAACATCTAAAGCACAACACTCATCTGCGGTGAAAAGTTTGGGATACTGGAACACTTTGCTGTTCTCACCCTTCCTTTGAATCTCTAAAATGCTGTTGTTGAGAACTGCAACCCTGAGGTTTTGTGAGGCTTTATAGCTACAATCATGCACATGGTTTTCAGCTGAAAAAGCACTGCTCTGTTAACTACATACATTCAACATCATCTCTACAAATATCATGT
The DNA here is from genome assembly GCA_009867235.2 of Psittacus erithacus. Classification (NCBI taxonomy): domain Eukaryota; kingdom Metazoa; phylum Chordata; class Aves; order Psittaciformes; family Psittacidae; genus Psittacus; species Psittacus erithacus. Next base: position 6,237 of record WYDI02022659.1, on the reverse strand, counting down.
GAGGACATCCTCATAGGTATTATCCAAAGCACTGCTGACTTCTTCTTGGAAGGGAAGTCCTTTCAGACATGCAGCAGAACATGCTGGTCTGGACTTTGAAGAGCAGGTATTAATATGAGCAGGTTTCCTCTTATACATCCAAGGCAAGGACATCTGAAGGGCTTTATTTTCAGATTATGCTAAGAGTGCCTTTCTGTTAACAGCTTTCCTTCTAGGCATCTGGAAGAAAGAGTGGAAAAAGCCACTGGAAGAATAAGGACTCCGGAAGGACAAGAGCAGACTGTACATTTTTTCCAGGGTGTAACTCAACAGGAGTCATTTTACAGCATGAATACAGGACTAATGGATCTTGGTCCTCATTGGGAGAGCTTCTCAGATCACCCCGTCTAATCCATGTGAGATAAGGGGAACATTCAGACTGAAATCCTAAAGGGCACTACAGTATTGTTTTGCAGAACATGTACTAAGGTTTTTGGTTAAAATACTTCAGTTTAGTATAGTTTATCTTTTGAAAAATACAAAGAATTTCTGTAGAAACCTGTCAATATTTGGATTTGGTTTTTTGTTGTTTTTTTGTTGTTTTTTTTTTAAGAAGCCTACGTGAAAACTTTCAAATATGTTTTCAAATACCCCTTCTAATGACATTTGAAAATCTAATTTCCCATTTGGGACACGTTGCAAGAATCAACAACAGTAACAGTTTGACATCCGTCTTGTTTCAGTTCTGTTGGGGGGAGGGAGGTTTGGCAGAAAGTCCTATTGTCATGTGAGAGTCTCAGAAATGAGTTGTCTCCTGGCTAGTATTCTTCCACTGCAATGGTAAGTCAAATAGGCTAGTAGTCACGGCAACAGCCCAGAATGCTTAACTATCGCTATGGTTATTTCATATTACCTTGGGGCTACCCCAGTTCATACCGCTATCACTCAAGACATTATTTCATAGTGATTTCATTAAACGAGTGCAATTTCATATATGAATAAGACCCACATTCGTCTTAACAGAGGTAATGTTAACTGCACTTCTGCCTGAAAATGTAGGGAAGTCAACCTAAAACAATGTCACATTTTTAGAAGAAATACACAGAGATGGGCTGTAGTCCATAGGTGCAGAAAAGCTGTATGACTTCTATCCTTTATCTCACCTGCAGTACATATTCTCCTAAAGAAGGTATTGGGAAGGAAGTTGGAGCTACAGCATCTTTAACCCCACATCTCTCAGATACCACGGAATGAGAGCTTCCCTGGGTGAGGGCATGACATGTGAACAGCCAGCAAGAATATTGCTCAACAAGGTGAGGAGCAGAAGAGGTCTGTGGATCCTTTGTCAGCCCCAGCACCACCTTTTTAAAAGTATCATAATTTGATGTACATAATTTAGAGAAGTTACAAAATGCTACCAGCCCTGAACATTTACTTTAGGAACTCTTCCTGGTGAGACTGCAAATAAAGGACAGAGGTGACCATGGCCATAGCTGATGGCAACTTGACCATGGGCAGAGAAGAAACCAGGAGCAAGATGACAAAAAAACCTCAAGTTCCCAGGACACCATAGTGCAATGGCTCAGCACTGATTTGCTATAGGCCTAGTACAGTCTCCTATATTGAAGCAAGACAGCAAATCTAAGAGGCTTCTACACGTCACTTCTTGGTGATGTTTCCAACTGGTTTGTTTTCCTGTCTGATGGCACTAATGCCCAAGAAAGCTACAACACTGCTGAGCTGCAGCTTCACGCTAGGGCTACTCAGATGATTAAACAACAGGAGCTAATTGGTTTGTCTCCTGTATCTATTTGTACTGCCATTCACTGTTCTTTAAAAATGTAGATCAGGGTTGCCAAAGCAAACCTTTGGGGAGGTGTCCCCCTCCAGTGTCAAATTACATAATTTGACTGTAATATCTGTGCCTTCTCTAGCCAAGAAAGTAAAAAAAAATCAAAACAAATGAAACGAAAGATGAAACAAAAGCCAAACAAACAAAAACCCAACAACAGACAACAGCAAGCTCAAAAGAGGAGGAACCAGACCCATTTGTCGGAGAACTGAATAATGATGTATTCTGCAAAGTCAAACCCTTTAAAGTGTTCCTGGTTTCAGAAATATTTTTAAAAACCCTGTGAGCCTGGTGCTTTCCAGAGTTATCTGAATTCCTTCAAAAGCCTGCTCAAGGTTAAAGAAGAAAACAGTGTTATTCTAATTGAATAAAGCAGCACTTATTTTTCAATTATTACTACAAGATTAGAAATACAGTTGCAAAGAGAGATAGAAAACCAGAAAGACTCAAGTTTAGACTTTATCTTGTTAATTTCTTCCTCTTTGGACACCTGAGATTTTTTCTGAGGCGCTTCTCCTTCAGAGAGGCGCTTCAAAGCAGCTCTCAAAAAACCCTGGTTTTTCTCTGCAAATTTTTTGTCTGTAAAAAATTACTGCAGGGAGCCCCATTTATTCTACAGCCTTGCTTTAGCAGCTTGAGGATATGTAGGGCAGTGATTTTTCTACCTAAGCTTATAATTTCTTTTAGGAAATCACGATAAAATAAGTGTATGGCTTAAGATCATTTCTGCATACAAACAATTTCAGTTGAGTTTCAGCTACTGCAATTTCCCCAATAACAACTTCCCATCTTTATATTCATCTGAAATGTTGAAGCTCACTGGGGAGCAGTGTGGGTTCCTGATTACTTATCTGCTTGATTGACCTGAACAACCTACTCAGACTATTTTCAAAAGGCTGACTTCTCAGCAGCGAGAACACTGGGGATTTCGGTATTGCTTGTCCTTCTTTCCATGGCTTCTTAATCTCCCTGTCTGCTCCTTAGTGAAGATGTTAATTCAGAGCAGAGCTGGCAGCAGTCCCCCTGCCACCCCAGGGGGTTCCTCGTAGCAGTATGCAGGCAGTCATTAGTCTCTGACTATAGTCTGTCAGGCAGTCCAAGTCACTGGTCAGTCCCTCATTCAAGCCAAACAGGGATGTCACATCATGCCAAGTCATGCCATAAGAAAGCCAGTAGAAGTAACTTAGGTTTTAAATCCCTAAGGGCAGCTCCCCCATCAGACTGGCTGATTAGAAAACAGGCACTAAAGTGTAAGAAATGGTACTGGGGTCTCTTGCTTCCACAGGAGCAAAAAGGTTTAACACCAAACAATGGAAGGACAAAAGAAGTGCTTCAGCCAGGCTCAGCTGGAGCCATTTTAGGCACCTAACTCATCTGTGTAATTGAGGACCACATTTAAGTAGGAGAATAATATGTCACCTCAGCTGTCAGCAAGTGAGACAGCTACAGACAAGGGTCATCTGGATGCTGGGGGGGATGAAGCACTTTCTAAGAGCACTCACCCTTCTCTTTTCAGTGACTATGGGGATACTTAGGCATTTTGTGGTACGCAGGACATATCTGGGGTGAATGTGTACTAATCAGAGTACTCTAGGCATTTGAATATGTTGGAAAAATTACTTGTGGTAAGCATAAGGGCATGCCCATAACCTTCAATGTACTACTGCAATGAGCCATGTCCTATGGAAAGGCGTATCCATTGTAAAAAGAATGCACGACAGTAAGAGGAGAAAGGGAAACGTGATGCAGCTTAGAACAACAACAACAACAAAATTCCAATAAAATAGTATATCTCCCCTCAGACTGATTTTTTCCAAAGTCTATAGGTTTCAAAAGCAAACCAGGTACTCCTGAAAAGGGATTTTCTAGTGGCAACCCATTTCTCAGAAAATGTGTACATAGCTCTCCCAGGGATCAGGATGATTCAGTGCTGTTGGAAATATTTAGTAGTTATCTGCTGCGAGATGGCAATGTTTGCAGTGTTTGGATTATTTAGACTTCTTACGAGCATGGATCATTACAAATTGCTTATTATGGAGCATATAAAATGAGGTGGTAACTGGATAACTTGACAACAAATTATTTTCACTATATAGAAGTGCAAGACAGTCTGTATTGGAAAATGATAAATTAAACCATTCATGTGCCCTGCCCTGAATTCACTGTAGTCTCCCAAGGGGGGGAAAATCTAGGTTAAATAATGGGCAACTAAACAAAGACATATGTTCAGTGTGCATCATAGGCAATGAGACGTTGGAAATCCTGCAACAATAGCTTTTCTCAAGCTCGAGCTGCCAGCTGAAACTGAGAAATTCAGACATTTCTTTTTCCCTGATAAATCCTCTATAAGATCCACTCTACTTAGGCGCCAAGTTGGTAACACCACAGGGTGCTGGAAGAGGCACTGCTTTGATTTCCATGCTGCCATGCATGGTGCTGGCTGTGTACTCCCTTTCTGCACGCCCCATGCTATGAATCCAGCCATCCATCCTTGCTCTGCCAGCTGCCAGGTACTCACAGGTGAGAAAGTGGCTATCCAGGCACCTCTGCTAAAACCATCCAGACCACTTGTACATGCTACTTGCCTTTGTAAGGAAGGGTGCAGAGCTGACCCTTGGAGAAGGAGGTTTTTTTGCCACCCAGGGATGCAGTACAGTATGATGACGCTTAAGGCAGATGCCGTCCAGATTGCTGGAGGAGCAACGGGATTGGTGGCTCCTCCAAAACCAGCCCAAACTAATGGAAAGCCTCCTTTTTTATCTCCACACCTTCTTGCTGGGTGTACCTCTGGGATGCCCATCTGGATGGAGGGTGGGCTCTGGAGGGGAGTAGTGTGAGGGGCAGGCTGGACAGTGGGAGCACAGAGTGAGCTGGCCCTGAGATGCATGCGTGGCTCTGGCCCGGCACTTCGTCTGTGCAGGAGGGGGGCCAGCAGCAGCGGGGGAGCCAAGTCAGAGCATAGCCAAGCGAGAATGTTCTGGCAGCCCTTCCTGGCAGCCTGAGCAAAGTTATTTATCACTTTGTGCATTTTCCTTCTCATCTGTGTACAGCCAGCTCCAATGGCTCAGCTTGCGTTTTGCCTTCCAGAGCCAAGCTGGTCCCTTGGCTGTGCTTGGTCTTGGCTGTCCATTCACACCTTCTGTCTTCTCCAGCTCTGCCTGGAGCAGTGCAGGATCTCAAATTAGGGGTAGGTGTCTATAGCCAAGGAAGAGATCAAAGCATCAGCAACCTAAACCTATGGCAAAGTGCACATCTCTCCCTTGGATGGGAGAATGCTGCGCTGCTGTTTACTGTGGCTGAGAAGCAGCGCACAGTTGTTTCTGCTGCTCCCAGGCAGCCTCTGCTGGGGAGCTCCAGTGCCTGCCGGCAGCTACAAGACATTTTCTTTCACTTATTTTAGGGATTGTGCCTTCGCACTGATTTTTTTCCCAAATCAGTGGATATGACAACAGCAAATTCACGGCATTTTTTTTCCAGTTCTATGGACTCTTTTCCATACCACTGGTGTATTTTGCCATAATGTCTAACACAGCATCTAATTTGGGCTTGAAAATAATAATAGCTGCATTCATATAAGGCTCACATTTGCTCTTGGTAAGGGCACGCCACACTCTTCTAAACGCTGAACATTGCAAAAGCAGATCAGTACTAACTCTTGACCAATATTAAGTCTTGCATCATCAAAGGTTTCAGGATGTTGCCAAAAGAGAGCACCCCTGAATTCAGCTGCCATTCCCCTTCTCCTCCCTGAGTCACCACGCAGCTAGGGCTGATAGGCTCAGTGGCAAAGACCTCTGAGTAAACAGCAAGACCCTGCTGGGCTTTGTCAGGCTTTGGGAACCATTTTTCTACTGGATGACACACTCTAGAAGTCGTCAGATAGTTCTCAGCTATGCAAGACCATACCTTGACTACCTTCTAGCCATCTTGGTCTCAACAGGGAAAAACTTCCCATCATTTTTATCAGACGCTTCTTCTGATTCAAGATTCTAAATCAAAAAAAAGCAGGGCTGAAGGGGGTACCTGGTCTGAAGCAGATTCCCAGAAGCACACATGACAAGGTACATTGAACAGCAGCTTCCCAACTGGAGATGAGCAACAAGTGGTGTCCCTCAGGGGTCAGTGTTGGGACGAATCCTGTTCAACATCTTTGTAGGCAACATGGTCACTGGGATTGAGTGCACCGTCAGCAAGTTTGCCAATGACACCAAGCTGTGTGATTCAGTTGATATGCTAGAGGTAAGGAATGCCATCCAGAGGGACCTTGACACGCTTGTGAGGTGAGCTGATGCCAACCTTATGAAGTTTAACCATAACAAGTGCAAGGTTCTACACCTGGGTCGGAGCAATCCCAGGCACAGCTACAGGTTGGGCAGAGAAGAGATTCAGAGCAGCCCTGCAGAGAA
>WYDI02022658.1:0-38223 GCA_009867235.2 Psittacus erithacus | reverse complement strand
CCTAAAGGGGCTCCAGGAAACCTGGAGAGGGGCTTTGGACAAGGGCCTGTAGGGACAGGCCAAGGGGAATGGCTTTATCCTGCCAGAGGGGAGACTGAGATGAGCTCTTGGGCTGAAGTTCTTCCTTGTGAGGGCGCTGAGGTGTTGGCAGTGGTTGCCCAGAGAAGCTGTGGCTGCTCACCCCTAGCAGTGTTCAAGGCCATTGCGGAAGGTGTCCCTGCCCTTCCAACTCTAACCATTCAATGATTCTATGATATAATTTGGCAAGGGCTGTAGATAGAGAGGACTGTAGTGATAGAACAAGGGGTAACAGGTTAAAACTTAAATGGGGGAAGTTTAGATTGGATATAAGGAAGAAGTTCTTTAAGGGTGGTGAGGCACTAGAATGGGTTGCCCAAGGAATCTGTGAATGCTCCATCCCTGCCGGTGTTCAAGGCCAGGTTGGACAGAGCCTTTGGTGACATGGTTTTGTAATAAGTAACTAGGAGTAATTTGCTGATCAAATGGGTTAAGCAAGAGGAACAATCTCGCTACACCAGACAAGGGGGACGCCCTGTCCGACAAGGAAAGGCTTAATCACAATGTAACGAAATGTATTACCTTAAGGCAAACGTTAAACTACATTGATGTGATCATTTGTATCTTTGATGTGATCATTTGTATCTTTGTGCCAGTTAAGCCACAATGATGTGATCATTTGTATTGTTTAAAATCCTTGTGCCAGTTAAGCCCTGTGAAGAAAGATTACATTAACTAATCTGTAACTGCTACCTTATCGGAGCCACTTGAAACAAGACAATGAAAGAAGCCGAGGGGCGTGAAAATAAAAGGAGCCGTTTAGCCTGCTTGAATTTGCGAGCCTTAGGTGGAGCTGCGACTCCCTGGCCGCCCAGTGCTGTTTTTGCTTTCCTACCCTAATAAATATCTAGCAAATTTATTTCGAACTCAATTTATTTCGATTCAACTATAACAGTTTAGTGTGAGGTGTCCCTGCCCATGGCGGGGGGGTGGAACTTGATGATCTTAAGGTCCTTTCCAACCCTAAGTATTCTATGATTCTATAAATCTCATTAGACCAGCAGATACTGTTGCAAGGGGGGAAAGACAAGCTCCCCTGCTGAACCTCCGCTGCTTATTCCATACCACCTTTGTCTGGGAGCTCTCTAGAAAGACATTACACAAATGCCACTTGCCTAGGAAAAGCAACCATCCTCTGAAGTCTTTTTCCTCTTCACCCTTCAAAACAAACTTGCAGGAAGCACGCCAAGCTAGAGCACCACATGTGAATCCTGTCCTGCAGACATGGCCGAAAGCACTGCCTGTCACTGTGATTAAACTACATTGTTGGCATCTTACTCTATGAAATCCTTCTGTCTGGGAGGATTCAAATGGTCTCGCTGAAACTAGATGTGAAAACCAAAGCTTCTGTATGAATTTACGTAGCCAATGTGCATGAGAAACCCCCCATCAGTGATGATACTGTCAGCTTAAAGCAGCTGCTCTGCACTGTCTCTGACCTCTGAGGCATGATGCTCCAGGGAGACCTACAAAGTAACTTAAAAACCGAGAATTACAACTTTCAGTAACAGGATTTGTAATTCACATCTCCACCAAACATCAGGGATGCACCACCTCTCTCTGCCCATCCTCTTTGCTAAATGCTTTTGCATTCAACAGGCAGTGACAACTGCCTTCTCTTTTTCTCTCTCTATTAGCTGTGAAAGATGTAATACCTGCTGCACTAGCTAGTTTGCCCCTCTGCCCTCCGGGAACTACCTCGTGTTCCTCTCAAATTACTCAATCTATTCGCACAATCAAGCTGTGCTTAAAAGAATCATTCCCAGATACCATTCCCCTCTCCCAGGTTCATAAAAGATCTTTTTTAAGAAAAAATATGAATACCCATCCTACTCTTCTGTGCAGCCTCAGGGTATCTGCACACACCCTCCTCCTGTGCCACCCGCTGGGTGACTGACTGAGGACAGCATGAAGCTTCAGCAGGGAGGAGTGTCCTTTGTGTTGGCCACATTTCTGATTTTATCTTTTCCCCATGAAAAACAAACTTTAGGAGAGCGTGAAGAGGCAGAAGACTGAAACTAAACAGAATATCACAGCAATTGTTGTAGACTCCTAGGACTTAGGGTGGAAGGGCCCCCCGGAGATCTGCAATCCAACTTCCTGGTCAAAGCAAGACTCCTCACTTGCTCAGGCCACTTTTAATGCGTCTTTTCAATATATAAATGGAGCTCATAAGGAAGATGGAGAAAGATTTTTTTACCTGGACCTGTAGTGACTAGACAAGGGGCGATGGTTTTAAACTGAAATAGGGGAGGTTGATATTGGATATAAAGAAGAAATTTTTTACAATGAGAGTGGTGAGACATGGGAAGAGGTTTCCCAGAGAAGCTGTGGCTGCCCCATCCCTGGCAGTGTTCAAGGCCAGGCTGGACGGGGCTTAGAGCAACCTGCTCCAGTGGAAGGTGTCCCTGCCTGTGGCAGGGGTTGGAACTGGATGAGCTTTTAAGGTCCCTTCAACCCAAATCATTCTGTGATTCTGTGACCACATAGAAAGGAGCTAGAAATGGAGAGGACAGGGGGTTGACCAGGGAGTGACTGCTTGTCATTCCCAAAGAACATCAAAGTGAGTGGGGAGGGAGTGTGACACAAAGCCAGCTGGGAGCTGGATGAGGTTTAAGGTCCCTCCCAACCCAAACCATCCTGTGAATCTGTGATTCTGATGCATAGGATATCTGTGACCCCAATGCTCACAATTGAAAAACTTGTATTTATCAGTCCATGTGGAGGTGGGGACGTGGAGGGGTCCCCCACTGAGTACCAGCTCTTTACTGGTGTTTCTGATGTGAGAAGATACAATTCTATCTTGTTGCTCTGCTTTTTTCTGGAAAGCAAAAATGTTACCAGGCCATCACAAGCCACCTGCAAAACCCTGGGTCTGTTTTGGGACGCAAGGAAATGACAGTAAAAGTGAAAGGCCTGGGTAAAAACCCAATAACAACCAAAAATTAGAGGAAAATATGCTTTTGGAATACCTTCCGAGAGAACAGAGCATGTGGACCATCATGATTATTTCTGTAGTTTTCTCTGTCTTTCTTCTTCCTCAGCCTGTCACTTCTGCACGTGCAGTGAAGGTCTGTCTAGACCAGAGGCTGCAAACAGGGACCCTACCACACCACTTGCTCATGAGAGCATCGCGTGTTCATGCATGCATCCTGCACTGGGTCACACACAGATGCCTCGAAGAAAGGAAACCAGAAGACAGAACCTCGGAGGTGTACTGGAGCACGCCGGTGCAGGCACTGCTGCACAGACCCACCACAGGAACATGTTGAATCCATATGAGCTCCCCAGTGCTCATACTGCAGAATGCACAAGGGCGCATCCCTACAAGTATCAAGACATACATATCCAACCCTTGCCAGAGTCCCAAATCTCTTCACCACATCAGCTCACTTCCAGATCTCAAATATGGCAGCACAGGCACATTTATATTCCCCATGGAGTTTCCCCCCAAAAGCAGCCCAAGGACTCCACAAGTGAGCACCTGAGACAATGCAGAGGCCTCAGGTACCTGGAGATAAGAGCAGTCATTAAAAAAGCATAAACAAAGGACATCATGATTATTTTGCCACATCTCCAGACTTGAGAGGAGGCTGAAATAACCTTTACATAATCCCATTAGCATTTCCAGTGAAACTAATGGCATTTTAGAAGGCAGAACAATGTCTTTTCTTATCATCCAGAAAGGTCAAAGGTATTTTTTTGATTTAATATTTTATAATTTATATTAAGCCACATGGAAGAATAAGGCAGCAGGTGGGAGTGACAGAAGAAGTTGCCCTCTGCTTTTCCAGTAACATATCCAGCGGCTGGGCAAGAGCCAGGTGCGGGAGCAACACCCCTTTTCTATCAACTCTACAGGCAAGAAAACTTTCTGTTGTGCCCTGCTGTGGTAAGGCCCCTAGATGCTTCTCCAAGCTCACTACGTTGCCACTTGAACACTGTTTCACCCTCACATCTCTTCAGGAGCTGACACTAGAGCTGCTACAGTCCAGTGGATGAAAAACCTTCAGCCTGCTTGTCATGGTCTGTCCTTCCCCCAGTGGGGCAGGGTGCTGTCACAGCCCTGGCCACACTGCTGCAGCCTCCACACTGGGAAGGGGTGAGACAAAAAGAAAGCTCAGGAGAAGAGATCACTGGGGATGGGGGAGCGCAAGTGAGAAAAGAGGAAGTGTGTAGAGGCTGGGATCTCAAAAATAGGTCATGATGCCCATGAGGAGCCAAGGCAGTCAGCACACACACGGACATGCATCAGTGATCTCCATGATGATGACTTTGCCTGCAGAGTAGCAGCAGGTTGGGACCAGCACCTCTTCTTCAAATCCACAAACTGCGCCATCTCATGGGCCCTTTGGCCAGGCAGGGACAAGCTGCTGGCTCAAGGGACTTGTGGTACAGTGTTACGGTGGGTGCCCCACTGCTGCGCAGGAGCTGTGACCATACAACACTTGGGTTTTTATCTCTGGTAGGGAATGTAAATTAGGAGGTTATTCTGCGCTGAAACATTCTGGAAAGCTAGAGCTGAAATCTCTCACTTGTCTCTTCCATCTGTTTATTTTTACCACTTAATAACATGTTTGCCTCGTCAACTATTCCTGACACCCTGGAAAGAAAATCTAACTCACTGAAGACAGCTTTATCAAAGAGACATTAACTCTTCATCATTGTGTGACACCATGTCAGTTCTTCTCATGTGTATGAAGTCTAGTCTATGATTTCAAAGAGTGTCTTCCACCTCTTTGAGGAGCTGATATGACCAATACACTTGAAATTGTTGATTATTATGCAAAAGGTTATCCCAACTGTGAAGATACAAAGCCACTTCAAACACTTCAAGGATTCTCATTTGTTTTGTGATACGTTTCTCTCTTCACTGCCACATGATATCATAGACTAATTTCAAGTGATTAGTAGCAATGGCAAAACAGTCATTGAAATAACCTTTGATAGGGGAGAGAACACCAGGACAATATGAAAAGGCCATGCTATCAATAATTTCTCACCATTAATAAGATCCTATTCTGCAGACTTCACCGTAACACCAAACCAGCTTCTGTCTTTGCTTTCCAAAGAGGCATCCCACTCTCTGCAGAGGGGAGCTTGCCTGAGTGCATGTCAGTGGTGCTTATCTCCTGTTTAATATGAGTAATCTCAGGTTTATTGCCTTTGCACTGAATGGCTTCACTCACCCTTTTTATTTAAAACTATCCTCCTAGTTTTATTACTGAGCAATCTGCTGTTGGGGAGGCCTGGAAGAACTGAATCTGAACCATCTCACAGAACTGTTTTACCATCTTTCCCTTATTTTCTAGGCCTGCCATAAATTTGGAACCAGCCGAGCTGAGCCAATGTCTTTGTTTACTCTTTGGACAGGGAACAGCGATATTTCACTGAAAAAGTCTTGCATCTCCCAGTTTGTGGCTCAGAATCACCCCGAACACATGTACTCTTTTGGGCATGTATTCTGGTAGCAAAATCAGAGAAGTGTTGGCTGGAAGGGACCTAATCCAACCTCCTGTTTGAAGCAGGATGACTGCCAACGTTAGGAGAGAGGACAACCATGGGTGTCTCCATGTGCAAAGCATGATGGATAAAGGCCATCTGTGACACACCGCCTTTGATAGCACTGCCTGGATTTAACGATTCAGGACCTCCTTACTAGTCCTGAGTCTGGTATCTTATAGATCATAGAATAACAGACTGGTTTGGGTTGGAAAGGACCATAAGATCACCTAGTTCCAACCCCCTTCCATGGGCAGGGACACCTTCCACTAGACCATGTTGCCCAAGGCTCTGTCCAACTTGGCCTTGGAATCTTCAGTTACTGTATGGTGTATGGTCTTGTTAAAGGAAGCAGACAACCTGGTGTTTCAGAAGCAATCCTCAGCTAATGACCTAATGAGTGCATTTTAGAAAAAAAGCAATTCCTCTCTGAGGTCAAGAGATCACCCTATCCAGTCACTGCCTACAGGAAAGGTAGCATAACTGCTGAAGAACATGACAACCTGCCCTTTGGGAAGCTCCTTCCTTCCCTGGGAAGGAATGAGGGAATGGCCACCTAATGCCTTCAGGATCTCTTCTGCCTGTATGAGAAGCTACCAGGGAGAGAGGAACAAAACAGCATTACTAAGTCTTGCAGTCTCCCTGTACGTCCCTCTTTATTTTCTACTATACTACACACATCTTTCCATAAGAGGCTACCCTGGCCCAGACCAACTGGGTTGGCATATGAGGAAGCTCTACAGACCCTGCTGTCCTAGGAAAAAAAGAAAGAAAACTCTCAAGGTTGCAAAGTTTCAAATGCTTCTGTGGTTGGAAAGGCCAGAAAACAGCCTGAGATTGGCCTGTGGCACAGAACATTCAGCTCACCACTCTTGACAGCCATACGCAACAGCAAACAGCAGCTTTAGTGGGAGGTGTCAAAAGAGTGTATCTAGTAGACAGCACCACTAGGTCTGCACTGTAATGCAAAGTAGGAAATGATCTGGCAAGTTCTGTAGTAGTTATTATAGAAAATCTCTACCAAGCGTAAAATGAAGAGAACCTACCAGTTTCTAAAGAGTAAATTCCAATTCACTCTTGTCTGAGGGAGATTTGTTCCAAAAAGCTGGAGACAACTGAGCTAGTAAGTGAAATGGCTCAACGTTCCCCCGTACATTCCCCAGAAACAACTCCTTCAGTGAAATTATGCTTTAGCCAGTGCCCCGTGTGTGCTGTCACTCTCCTGCAGCAGAGATATTTTGTGACCCCATCTAGGGCTTTCCCTAAGTTCTCCCAAGGAGAGGAAACACCTCTGGGATGCTTCCTCAGCCCCAACAGCACCAGACTTGTGGAGCAGGCAGCATCACCCTGAGAAAGCAAATGATGAGCTACTGCTTTGCACAGAGGAGGCACTTTCAGCTCTGTTGAGGCCACTCCACTAAAACCACACAGTATCCAGCAGCCTTATCCACACAACACATACCACTCTATAAGATAATGTTTATTACCTTCACTTCATGCTAACACCATACATGCCACCCACTTTTCTGTAACCTCCCTAGGTTATAGCACATCTAGCTAATCATCTTGGTCAGTTGGGCTAATCCCACTATAAGCATGTCTCCGAACACCTGAATATCACTGTTTTTTACTAGATAAGCAGCAGAACTCAATGGTTGCTAGTACAGCTGGGATGAAATTTTGTTGTGTCTGAACTCATTAATATGACTATGGTGAGAGATGACGGAGGCACTTGTCCCTCTGTTGCACACTCTAGATAGGTAAGGAAGAAAATATGTCTTCCCACTACAGAGGATGGAAATGTTCACAGGTACCCACCAGCAGGCCCCACCCCTTCTGTATCAGCACCTTTGTTGAGTCCAATAGGAGGCAGCTGTTGCCCAGAGCCAGCAGGGATGGCTCAGTGTCTAGTGAGGGGCTGTACAAACCAGGAAATAGCCCATCTTCTGCCCTGCCTCCATGCTACTTCTTGCATACTCGGGAACAGCACACAGCATCAATGCCTCAATGGTGTCTGAAACATTCACAGTGATACGAAGATGCCTCAGCCACCCAAAGGTGCCATGAAGACCCTCATGGCATGGGGACATGCTTTGGTGTCATCTACCTCCATAGCTGTCTCCCTCTCTGGCCTGAGACATGAACTCATTGCTTTGCTGCCTTCTTATCCCTAGCTTGCTAGTTTACTTGTGTGACTGATTCTTCAGATGCAGAAAGACCTGCCTTATTCTTCTCTCTCTCTCTCTGGTTGAGCCTGGTGAGTCCAAGACCAATCTTCCCTTTCCTTGCTTTGGTCATAAAAAAGCCAACTGAGAACAAACCTCAATGGATCTGCTGCCAAAAGAAGGGTGCCAGGCTTGGGTGTATATGCCAGTGCACATGCAACATGCTTCTTGACTGCATGCCAGTGATTTTCCAGTAACTAAATAAAACCCAGACAGAACTGGCATGTCCCTGATTCTGACTGCCTTGTTTTCTCATTCCTTTTGGGCACATTTGCCTTGTTTTGTCAGAAACTGCCAAATATCAACAAAAGATCCGAAAACTTCATCAATCAAACATCAGGCTGCTGCACAAGGTCCTTCCCTTCAGTACATCTGCATTATCAGAGAAGAAAAAAAGGGCAGCCATCTAAAAATAAAATGATCTCGGTGTTGCTGTTCTCATCAGAGATTAATGAATGTTTTAAAGCTTTGGTTCACTTGATGCTTCTCAAAGAAAACATAGGAAAAGCAACTGTATTGCCTGCATAAATGCTTCTAAATGCTGTTTGTAGCCTCTGGGCACAGAGTGGCACAGAAACAGTGGGAAGTGGAGGGTAATGGCTGTGGCTATGAATGGATAAGTAAAGGCATGGAGGCAGAGAGGGAATGTAAATTAGATCTGATTTCTTGGTGCTACTTTGCCTGCAGTTATGCATCTAATGAATGAGTCCCAGCATTAGCCCTTCTGGGAGAATCACACTAAGTAATGGACTGGTTTTCTTACTAAACGTAGTGTGGAGACTAGGCATTGTCCAGCCATAGGGTCTGCAGGCTATGTCTCTGCAAAGAAATGCAATGGAATAGCATCAGATTTCCAGGCTTTTACATTTGGAGATATCACCTACTACTTCAGTGTATGAAAAGGCATGGAAATGTACTCAAAATCAATGGGGAGGGAGGGATAACCTAAAATGACACAGCAAGGTGAGCATGATATAGGCTGTCAGATGGGAAAGGGAAACAGTGAGAAGAATGGCTGCTTGCTGCAGGTCAGAGTCATGGCAGAGAGCAAGCAACTGATGTGGAAGGAAGAAGTGAGGTCAGGTCACATAGATGTGACAGTAAAACAGCATTGTCTAGAAGCCAGGATGGATGGAAGGAGCAGCAATGACAAGAAGAATTAAGCATTGAGTGGGCAGAGGCTGTCGGGACTACTTGGCCACAGGCATGCTGTAAGCAGAGCATGAGGTGATGGTGCATTGAAGGGAGATGGGTGCTCCCACCTTCCTACTCTTCAGGCTGGCCACACGGAGCTTATGGCCCCCAAGGACTATGGATGAAGATCAAGAAGGATGTGATCAAGAAAAGCACAGTAATCTTGGATGAGTTGCCCAGACTCAAGGCTGGGATATGAAAGCACATATTCAATTGAAAATTGACTGGCACTAAACAGTTATACCACCATGGGGGAGTTTGGATTTCACATGTAAGGGGGATAAAGGCAGACATAGCTTCGCCGCCTCCTACAATGAATCCAGCTGGCAGTAGGGCACCAGGCTGCCATAGCCAGAAGCCCGGGATTCAAACTCCACTTTTGCAATACAGCTTTACAAGTGCTTATGTTCTTGCTTATAACCAACTGAGGCGCATGGAAACGTGGTGGTAGCCCTGGGCTTGGCTGCAGGGTCTCCTTGAAGGAGCAGAAGAGCTGGTGACAGGGACAAGCCCTATGGTTGGCACTGGGACAGAAGGACCCAGCCACCCAAAAGCCCCACTTTACAAAGGAGATGAATAATTCACAATAAATCCTGACATTTTAGCTACACGTTTTCACCTGACATTATTTCATCCTATCTCGTATCACTTGATACACCTTCTGAATCCCAACTTCAATATGCAGTTACCTAAAAAAAGAAACATATAAGAGCCTCATGTTTTGAATCCAGTAGGTCAACAAGAACCCAGAACCCAGTAAGAACACAGTAGGTCAATATTAAAGTCAAACCCTGGCAATTACAGCAATTAGAGGATAAAATGAAGACAGTTCACTTGGAGCCACATGAAGCTTTTCTGCATCCAAAACCACCACAGTGTTTTATTCAGTAAAAAAAATAAACAGCCTCACTTTGAATGAGATTAACATTCACACAAGGTGACATTTGCCATGATTAGATGAGCCAGAAACACATTTTGCCCTGACAGTATAGAAGGGTGTGTATAATCCTCATAGGGGCAATGAGACTTACCACTTCTAAATGCCTGCATAGACATTCTCACTGACCTGTTTTAAGTTTCTGCTGGTGTTGAGTTATCTTTGGTTCTCCCTTCTATTAGTTCATCATTTTCTGGTTTAGCTTCTCCCTCAGACCATCTTATTTAAAATACATTCTGTCAATTATTCATTATTTTTACATTTTATCTTAGGAGACTTTCTAGACTTTAGCCAGGGGCCCCTTCTCTTACCCTTGGCTCTACTCACTGTGAAGAGAGTAAAAGCCTCCCCTGTTCTGTTTGGACAGGTTTCTAGCACTTGGAGGACAGTTTATCTAGAAGCAACATTTCCTGTTTTTTCATGATGCAACAGACACCATAGATAGAGATGCAAGTACCTTCACTGCTGAAGAACCACAACTTAGAAAATGCTCTCTACATCACCCTTTTATATGAAGACAGAAGACAGGGCTTGGATACTCTCACCACCCCACCATCCTTGACCTCTCAAGAAGTCTTTAAGTCTTTCTTTCAGAGGACAACAGCCAAAGAGAATTTTGGCAGTCTCTAGTCCAGCACCCTGCCAGATCACAGAATCATTAGGGTTGGAAGAGACTTCTGGAGATCTAGTCCAACTCCCAGATCAGTTCATTAGCACCTTCTCCAGTACAGAGTGAAGTGTCCTCTGAGAATCATAGAATCATGGAATAGTTTGGGCTGGAAAGGATCATTCCAAACCCCCTAAATGGGCAGGGGAACACTAGAACATGTTGCTCAAGGCTCTGTCCAACCTGGCCTTGAACATATTTAAACATATTTACCACTTCTTTTGGCAAACTGTGCCAGGGCCTCATCACCCTCACGGGGGAAGAACTTCTGCCTTGTATCCAACCTGAACTGCCCCTGTTTAAGTTTAAACCCATCACCCCTTGTCCCATCACTACAGCCCCTGATGAAGAGCTCTTCTCCAGCATCCTTGTAGCCCTGTTCAGATAGTGGAAGGCTGCTCTGAGGTCTCCAAGCAGTTTCTCTTCTCCAGGCTGAACAGCCCCAATGTTCTCAGTCTGTCTCTACCCGAGAGGTGCTCCAGCCCCTGGATCATCCTCATGGCCTCCTCTGGACTTGCTCCAACAGCTCCATGTCCTTCTTATGAGCAGTGTAGAGGGGCAGGATCACCTCCTTCAACCTGCTGGTCATGTTTCTACTGATGCAGCCCAGGACACAGTTGATTTCTGGGCTCAAGCGTACACTGAAGCTGGCTCATGTTGTTTCTCGTCAACCAATACCCACAAGCCCTTCTCTGCAGGCCTGCTCTGATTCACTTGTCCACTCAACCTGTAGCTGTGCCTGGGATGGAAGTGATGGGGTCATTGGTCCCTGTTGAACTATTTGATCATCTTCCCAGGCTCTTGCTGAGCAATCACCTGGACCTATGGTGTAACCTTTATCAAACAAATATTAGGGAAGCAGGCAGGGAGGGGACTTGAGTTGTCCTTTGGGCCCTGCTCACAAGTGGGTCTCTCTCGACAGCTGGTTCTCCACAAAAGGCAGTGCATGAGGTTGCCCACAGTGAATGCATAAACAAGCACTTAGAAAAAAAATCTTGCACTAATAATAACTTTTTTAAGGTTCTTCCTCCTCCACTCTGGTTTTTCCATCCCTCACATGGAGGAAATTCTGCATCTGAGTGGAACTCAGGACTGCACAGGACTTAACACCCTCTAACGCTCCTGTGTACCATGCTAGGAAGGGACACGTACCTGCCTACTGGCTGCTATGGATGGAAAACCAGTCTCCACTGTAAACAAACACTTGACAGAATATCTGACCTTCCTTTTCTGGGCAAGCAATTGTCTTGCCCCAAGTATAAATACATTCTTGAGAAATACATAAATGCATAACTTAAAACCTGCTTTGGCACAAGCAGAACTCGCAAGGAAAGAAAACCACACTGCAACCCCAAGGGAGAGCTTATATGTTCACATAATTCCATCTGCTTCCCTTGGTCAAGCCTGTGTCCCCTGCATGAGTGTGATGAGAGCCAGCAGCTGTAGTTGGGTTTTGAGGCTGCATCACTACTTTCCACAGGTCTGTAGTGTTTATGGGCTCCTCATAATGTTTAATGCTGTCACGTTGCCTTTCAGGCAATGCCCAATTCACAGAATGCATGAGGCGGTGCCCTTTAAGCTATGTGTTTTTTCTGGCAATGGTGGGGTGACCCTGTCCTCCGCTAGACATGACACCAACTCCTTGCTGATCCCTACCTCTCCCATGGGATGGAGTTATTTTCAGTGGGCTTCAGGGCCCACATGCCACAGTGTGCAGATAAGAGAATCCTTTCCAAAAAAAGCAGCCTTGACCTCATTTGGCAGGGCGGTTGCCAAGACTGAAATTCTCCCTCTGATGGATTTTGATGTATTTAACACTCAAATAACTGTTACCTCTATTAAAAATAGTTCCTAAGGTTGGACATGTCAGCCCATGAGGTCAGGGGTAGTCCTGCCTTGGGCCGGCCTGCAGCAGTGCTGAGCAGAGGTCACTCAGGTCGCTCTCGTCATTCTCCTCTGGCTCACTGCTGGAGTTGGAGGGGTTGCTGCTGGGCAAGCTGTGGCCAAAGCCTGTCCTCATTGATGCTTGTCCCTTCAGATCCATGCTCAGCACTGCTGCGTCTCGGAGGCATGCGCCACCTGCACAGGCAGGAGTTCTCCGGTAGTTTGGCTGGGGGTAATTCATCTGGCTGAAAAACTGCCCTAGCAGAGATTTCTGGAGGGTTGTCTGCAGGCTTTCACAAATCCTCTGCTTTGTGCTCAGCTGGGTGTAACGCAAATCCAACTGCAGGACCACGTCTGTCTGGAAGGGGAGAGCAAATGTCACAACATGAATCGAAGACTAAGACTTGAAGCAGAGCTTTTTTGCTGTTGCCGCTATCAACAGAAATGCCAGACTTGGCTGTTGATCTACAGGCTCACAGCCCCATGCTGTGGCATGATGGAACAATGTTACTGTCGAGAAAATAAGCCGTTACGTATATTCATGTTTATGGGACTCGGACATGGCTCCTTGATTTCAGAAATTCTCCTGAAATCAAGCCACCTCACTGGACATCTTATCAGCCCCATCGGGGCACTGTCACTGAGAGCATCACCTCTGAGAAACGGGCACAGGGAGCAGGATTGGAGGGGCACTGCACCCATGCAAAGAATGGCACATCTGTCCTGGCCATCGCACAGGACTGCTGCACATGCGAAAGGAAAGCATGCAAGGGAAGGGACAGAACACACATTGCACAGTAAAAGCCAACAGTTTTAAACAGCAGCTCTCCACAAGGATCTGTTTGCAGCCTAGGACTATTTTAGATTTTTATAAAAGATGAAGAAATCAGAAAATAACCGTATTCATGGCAGCCAAACCCCTGGCCATGAACCCAAGAGTGGGGCTGTGCCTCAGACGCCTGACTGTATAAAGCAGGGAGATGTATAATTGAGCAAGAAGATTTTGGCAGGCAGTGTATGGTCCAGGTCTCCCATCTGCACTTAAAAGCAATGCTGAATGCTTGGGAAGGGTTCAGAAAAGAGCTCCAGGAACAATCAAGGACTGTAAGAGCTGCCATACACCAAGGCACATCACGCACTCAGCAAATGGAGCTCATTGCAGGCAGATCCAGGCAGCAGCTCAAGAGCAATTTTTGGTGGGAGTCTGAATGGAGCAGAGCAGATGAGCAGCTGGCAAGATCCACTGCCTGGGTGTTAGAGGGAAAAAGAAATCAGATGAACAACTAGGTGCTCACTGCTATGTGGGGAGAGAGAATCTGCTGGAAGAGACAAGCCAGGGGTCTAGCAATTCTGCCTCTCTCATGGGCTTTAAATAGTTTGAGGGCCTTCTGAAGCGTGCCAAACAGGCATAGCTTGGATCACGCTTGGTATTGTTACTCTGACAGCAGGGGATAATCCCTCCCGCTGCTTGAGATCCTGGCCAGCCGATGAGCAAGCACACAGCCTAGTGAGACATCCTTCATCCAAAAGATTTGCGCTAGTCTGATCTCCCCATGGTTGATACAGGTAAAGAACAGCCTCTGTGGCTGAGCAGCATAGAAAAAGAGTGAACCAAGGGAAAGAAGATGGGTTTTGTGCCTCGAAGATGAACAAGCCCCTGTAACATCAATCTGGGTGTTGCACTAACAGAGGCATGCCAGGCATTGTCCACGCAGAGTCACAAGACACACAGAGGGGCACATCCAGCTTGAGTTAGTGGGGATAGGAAGTACAAGTTATGTGAGGGTGCAGGAGAACCACAGATACTTGCATCTGGCAGCTGTCTACCTGAATTTTCTGTAGTCCACAGAGCTGGAAGACACAGTCCAGCTCCTCCTGCTTGTACACAGAGGTGAGCAGAGACTTGACTTGGTCCCAGTGCCTCTCTTTCAGAATGGCCACACTGTCCATCTCCTGCATCAGGAAAACAAGAAGAAACATAAGGAAGTTTCAGCATCAGCCTAGGCATGGAGGCCCAACTGCCCATCAAATATGCTGCTTCTCTGCACACAGCAGTGCTCAGGGTTGGCCTGCGCCCTCGGCACTTTGGCTGGTGGAAATGTTGCACACACTGGTGGAAGTACTACAGATGCAAGAAACAGAAATGCAGAGCTTTCACACACTTGCCTTGTGTATATCAGTGGGAAGACCTAGCTAAATATCCCATGAGTGCATTTACTGGGAAAACTGTGGTAATAATAGGATTTCCAGCAGAGCAGAGAGCAGCAACAGCCACTATCATAACCGGAGGAGGGAGAAAGTTTTCCAAAGACACAGCTGGAGGAAGTGGAGTTGTAGTGGGTGCTGAGTGAGCCCCCTACCAGCTACAGAACTGTCAATTCTTGGGGAATTACTCAAAATCATCCAAAACAGGCCCATCTCTATGGGATATTCTTCAGTAATGATCATATATTAGAGCTGCTAATAGCAAAAAAGGGACAAGGGAATAAGGGCCTTAAGAAATAGCATCTTGCTTTGGATTTGAGCACTCCAGGATGGGTGGCAGCCCACAGTCCACCAGTCCTTTCCATAAGAAGGCACTCACCTCTGCCAGCTGGCTCTGGCAACTAACACAGTATGATCCGGCTGCCCTGACTTGGCCAGCACTAGGATGTCTTGGTATGGCTTTGGGCGTGGGAGTGGAGCAGCCCAGTAAGGCTCCCTGCAGCCACAGACAAAGCCAGTGGTGCACAAGGAGGGCTCGACCCTTCCAAAATATTCTTGCTGTTGGCAGGAGAAGTTGCACTGGGCATGATGATGAAGGAGGCTGTTAGAACACTGCAGGGGGGCAGAGGTTAGAGAAGCTTTTCCGCCCCCCCCCTGAACTGCTCCCGAAAGTTGGCTAAGGCTTTTTTTTTTTTTTTTTTGCCAAGAGAATATTGAGGGTAGAAAATGAAATGTTGGATCCCAAATGCTGGCTGGAATCTGCAGCATCAGGGTCTTTCCCTGCTTGCAAGGCTGCCTGAACAGGAGTAAACACCATTGCTGATCAAAACTGCACTGGAGGCAGGCTGAAGAAATATCATTTATCTCTGTACAAAGCAAAGCCAAATCCCATCTCTGCACTTGGCAACTCATTAATGGAAATATAAACCGGAGAGAGATTAGGGAAGATCAGGGCAGTGAATGGATCTCACAGAAAGGGAGACAGGTATGCCAATGAGAGGAGAACACAGCTCACAT
The DNA here is from genome assembly GCA_009867235.2 of Psittacus erithacus. Taxonomy (NCBI): domain Eukaryota; kingdom Metazoa; phylum Chordata; class Aves; order Psittaciformes; family Psittacidae; genus Psittacus; species Psittacus erithacus. The sequence goes on along the minus strand of WYDI02022658.1, from coordinate 22,514 downwards.
GGGGATGGAGTAGCTCTCCTTGCCAGGAAGCTTCGTTGTTGCTTCCACCAGCCTGAACTGTGCCTGAAATAGGAGCACAGCAACTTCTGCAAGTGACCACTGCTCTCTCCTGGTCCCTCCTTCCCTGCCTTGTTGCATCAGGCACCTGGCTCCCAGCTACCTTGATGCCATCACCACTATGCTGAGCACAACAGCCAGGTTAAACTAAACCTAGAGACCAGAGACAGGCACAAACCAGATCTGCCTGGATGCCATTACTGAAGGGCTTTGGCAGGAAGACTGCAAAAAGGAGTGGAGTGGCCCTGCTGCGTCCAGCTAGATCCATTCTCTAGCACATGCTTCAGGAGAGATGGGATGTACATGCTTCCAGCCTTGCCCAGGTGAACCTAACACGCCAGCCTCCTGCCATGGAAAAATCAGTGACTTTCTGAGCCAAAGGTGGTGTCTATGCTTTCAACAGCTTTCATGGACTCCTATGAAGGTGACAGTTATTTCTGAACCCTGCTAGACTTGTAATACCCATGACAACCTAATCACTAGAATCATTCATGGCCAGAAGCCCTCCTCATAGTCACGCCACTATTATTCCTCTCTTATCCCCATCCACAATAATGCTGTAAGCACCCTCCTCCAACCTTCTCTGTAGCTGCCTTACTGCTGCTTCCCATGTGTCTGTTGATTTCTGCAGTCCTGCCTTCCTCTGGGGCATCCCCATTCCTGTGACCTCTCCAAGAGTGGCTCCTCCAGGGATCCATCAGCCTGTCAGAGATGGGGTTGGGTCACATTCCCTTTGTCTCCTTGCAGGCACAGATGCTAAGTGTCCGCTTATTGCAATTGTGTTAGCAGCCTTTGCAGACACTGTGAGTCTTCAGTGATTAGCATCACAGTTGGGTTTCAACTAACAGGACAGGGGTGCTCAGATCTGTGCTAATGCACTGGACTCTTCTAGACAGCTGTTTATTGCTCTGCAATTTTGAGCCCCTTGAGGTTGGACCACACTTTTTTTTCAGCCTAAGAAATGCCTGGTGTACTACAGACATGACTAGCATAGACAGAACAATATCCCATCTCAAGTTAAACCGGGAAAAGCCAAGCAGCATCAGGAAGTTTAGATCCTGTGAACCACAGAGCCTCCCTGAGTAGGATAAATCCAGTCTCAAGCACTGAACATCCAAAATACCCTGACCCATTTAGCAGTGGGCCCATACTGTCTTTTGCTTTCCCTTTGCTGCTGATGTACTTGTAGAAGCCGTTCTTGTTGCGACCAGATTCAGCTCCAGATGGGCTTTGGCTTCCCTTACCCCACGCCTATGTGCTGGGCCATGTCTCTATAGCCCTTCTCCACCACCTGCCCTTGCTTTCACCTCTTGTACACCTCCTTTTCCCATGTGAGCTCAGTTAGAGCCCCCTGCAATGCCACACAGGCCTCCTTCCACCTTTAGTTGACTTCTTGTTCATCAGGTGGACTTTCAAAAGTTCACCAGCTCTCCTTGACCTCTTGCCTCTGGAGGGCCATGTCACACAGAAATACCTTCAAGACATTTATGTGGGCAAGGAGCAACCTAATCTTGAGGGGTCAATTAAAGCCCTGACATGTGGGGTTCAAAGCAGGTGCCAGTAACTCATTATCAACAAGTATCTGCCCCTCTGCTACATTCCCAGCCTCAATAGCCTCCTGTGCCAATGACTTTCAGAATCTAACTGCATGCAGGCAAGTCTTCTCTTCCATTAGCCTCCTTTATCATTTCTGGCTGTGTAGGAGTTAGGAGACGGAGAAGAGGTTTTCTAAATTAATTATTTAGCCAATTCATAATTATTTATAAATATTTCCCCCCTGAGTGGAAAGTGTTCTTTAATGAAGAGAATGCCCAGGAACTAGCAAGGCCAGAGTTTTGGCTGGCCCAGAGTTTCACATATTCTAAATGGGAAAGCATGACTGGAGAGGACATTAGGTCAAACAGCTCCTGATCAAGTGACTTAAAAATGAGCAGATCCAACGTAAAAGTTAAAAAAAATAAGCATTTAAAAAGTATAGAGCAAAGAAATGTGAACATCTTGTCTCAGCATCATTCCTTTGTATGTAGACAGTGCTTGTCAAGTAAAAATGCAAGCCAGGCAACACACAGGATGGGACAGAACACTGCCATTGGGCAACTAAAGAAAATGGATCAATTCTATAAACTCTCATCATCGTCATCTCTGACAAACCCTACAGCAAGCCCAGGCTCTCTGCTTAACCCACTTTGAAAAGCAGAATGTGGCAAATGGTGGGAACACTACCATTTCCTCAAACGAACAGCTCCCTGGGTTCATTGCTAGGGATTACAACATGTACCTCAGATCTAGCCTTTTTGTTTGCCTTCAGCCTCAGCTCCTGCATCTCAGCCTTGCAAGTGTGGCACAGACAGTCCCCCAGCTCCCCTTACCATTCCCGAAGAGGCTGGCACACTGAGGATACAGACAGCTTGTCCAGATCCTGAGAGGAGCCAGGTGCCCTCCTGCAGACTCCCATGCATCTCCCTGTGGTCCCACAGGGCAGTGGGTGTCCTTGCTGTGGATGTCTAACGTGGGGCAGTCGAATTGCAATTCACCGAAATGGGAGGATGTGCTGCCACGTCAGCAGACACCACTGGAGGTCAGTGTGAGCCAGCACCGCTGCGGAGTAGGATAGGGACGGGGATCTGCGAGGGACTGAACTGAAATCAGACTCCACCATCCATTATCTCTAAGATTGGTATGAGAAGCTGAGATGCGATTCCACCGATCACTGCCTCAGAGCTGGGTGGGAAAAGCTGAGATAAGACCCCAATGTCCATTACCTCAGAGATGGGTGGGAGAAGATGAGATGAGATGCTTCTGTCCATTATCTTGAGGATTGGTGTGAGGAATTGCTGCCCATTATCCCAAGAAATGCTACAAACACTTGAACAGCTGGCTGCAAGGCCAACAAAACTGGTCCACCAGGAACGTGTAGTATGTGACATTAAGAACAGAGGTACTTCCCCCAGCTCATAATAAAAGGGGAAAAAGGTAATCGCCAGGAAAGACACCACCATGAGGACACCCTCCACTGGGACATCCTCCATGAAGACAACTCCACAAGGACACCTCCATCAGAACACCTTCATGAGGACATCCACCTCTGATGACAACTATGGATTCTTAGGGACACTGCTCCGATACTGACTACAGATGATGGAGGACTCCTACCACCTCTGATACCTACTACGGACCTCCGCTGGACCCACAGTGGAGACTGTCTCTCTCCACACCCTGAATTCTTGCTTCATTTCTATCTTTTTTCCTATCTGTCCCATCACTATCTCCTTTTTTAAACCATAATTTCCTTTTTTATAATAATTGTCTTTTTGTAATAAACCAACTGATCAATGGTGGTACTTGACCTCATTTGCGTCTTAATTTCACTCTTGGGATCACGAACAAAACAGCTCCAACACTGGGGTTTTCTCCAGTCAGACCCTGACAGGATCCTACTGCCATGGGTATATCAGGGTCCCTTTTTGGTCTCACAAACCCCTCCTACAATCACAGAATCAACAATGTTGGAAAAGACCTTTAAGATCATAAAGTTCAACCACTCCCCAGCACTGTCAAGGCCACCACTAAACCACGTCACTAAGGGCCTTGTTTACACAGTCTCTGAACACTTCCAGGGACAGCGACTCCAGCAGTGCCCTGGGCAGCCTGTTCCAATGCCTGAGCACCCTTTGGGGAAGGAATTGTTCCTCACCTCCATCTAAACCTCCCTTGGTGCAACTTGAGGCTGTTTCCTCTGGTCCTATTACTCATTACTTGGGAGAAGAGACCAATCCCACCTCATTACAACCTCCTTTCAGGCAGTTGTAGATAGTGATAGGTCTCCCTTGAGCCTTCTCCAGATTAAACCCCCTCAGGTCCCTCAGCCGTTCCTCATCACACTTGTGCTTCAGGCCCTGCTCTTCCAGCACCTCAATGTGTCTCTTATAGTGAGGGGCCCAGAACTGAACACAGGATTTGAGGGATGGCCTCACCAGTGCCCAGTGCAGAGGCACAATCACTGCCCTGGCCCTGCTGCCACACTGGTGCTGATACAGGCCTGGATGCTGGTGGCTTCTTGGCTGCCTGGGCACAAGCTGCTCATATTCAGCTCTGTCAATCAGCACCCCCAGCTCATTTTCCACCAAGCAGCTTTCCAGCCACTCTTCCCCAGGCCTGGACCATGTCTTGAGGCAGCTCTGAATGCAGGAGCAAGCAGCTGGGTGCCCCTTTCCCAGCTATTGCTGATATGGTATGAAAGCACACAAACACAAGCAGACACAAGCACACACATACATGGTTTTCATGCATGGTTAAGGAGCTCACAACAGGAAACAATGCTCTGGCTCCGTAACGGGCAGGCTCAGGCTTCAAACCTCCTGCTGGACACACTGTGCTGAATCAGTGACCACAAAGTACTTAGGGGCAATGCCCCTCCATGAGACACAAGGTCCAAAAAATCCACCACAGTCACACTATGCTTCAGCAAAAGGACTACAGAAAAGGAGAGAGATGGTTAGCAAAAAGGAGCAACAAATTAAATCCTTAGAGGTGGCATGGATATCACCAGAAAAGCCACACTGGATAAGTGGTCTGTTAGGAAAGGTGTGAGAAGGGGTGCAAGGAAGCTGGTACAGCTCAACAGGGAAGAAATATATTGTTGCATTAAGATGTATTAGCACAGTGGGCTAAGAAGGCATGATTCGGAAGAAGAGAAGAGAAGAGAAGCTGTGGCTGTCTCATCCCTGTCGGTGTTCAAGGCCAGGTTGAATGGGGCTTAGAGCAACCTGCTCTAGTGGAAGGTGTCCCTGCCTGTGGCAGAGGGTTGGAACTGGAGGAACTCTTTCAACCCAAACCAGTCTGTGGTGCTATGATACAAAAAGCCAGATCTGCTTCAAAACACAGAAAACAGAAAGGCTCTTCACCTCAATCAGATTAAATGCAGTAATTTAATTGGGCAAACCAGAAACCAGTCCAAGGGTAACTGGTTAAAGGCATCAAAACTGTCACAAAATCCTTTTTCGTGATGCATTAGGAGCAAGGCAGACAGTCTGCAGGGTACTGATGCATGGAAGGAGCTCTCAAAAAGGTGTTTGCAGAGGATTATTTGCATCAGAGGCAGCAGAGGAGGGGATTTGTTTTCCAGGGGGTTCAGCCTTTCCCAGCCCTCAGGACTCCTTGGGCTCACCCTTACCACCCTCCCAACTCCACTCTGGAGAAAGGAGGCTGTTGGGAATCCAGGGAAGGGAGGACTCACGGTGGGCCAGCAGAGCAGGAGGCCAGTATCTGTGATGTGGGCCGGGGAGTGCTGCAGCTTGGCACACACATAGATTAGGTTGGAGAAGAGTTGGTGGAAGCGCAGCTCCACCTGTGCCCCACAGGGGAAGGTCACCAGTTTGCTCAGCAGCTCTGGAAGGGAAAGACAAGAGAGGCCTTGGAGCATCCGGCCAACAACTCCATGAAGATCAGTGTCCCTGAAGGGCACAGAGACCCCCAACCCTCTCCTCACCCCCACTTGGTAGCCCTCCCTGCACCATGCATGGCTCACCATGGCTGTGTCCCCAGCGCTCAGCCCCTGCTCCCAAGGGACAGACTGGATCCGTAAGGGACCGGGCTTCCTTCAGAGTATGCTTAATCTCCATCACCTGCTTCCCAGTAACCAAGGGATCCTGGCCAATGTCTGGGGGAGAGAGTTTGGAGATGCAAAGGTCACTCCAGGTTCATTATTTATCTCACCAGCTTTCATACCTTATGTTAACATCTTTGTACTGCTGCCAGTTTACTAAAAGCTCACACGGGACATGGCCTGCAGTTTGGTTTTTAGGGAGGAATGACTGGCTGGCTGGCTGGGATGGGGTGGCTTCTATCAATTCTCACCCCTGCTAATGGAGCAAGTGGTTTCTAGCTCATTCCTTACCTTCCAGCACATCCTCCAGCATGTGTGTAACCTTCTTCTCTTGCAGAATATGTTTCTTCAGGTATTTCATGAAGATCCCAGAGCTGAACTCCCCATCCTGCAACTCATAGGCTTCTGCATCTTCACTCCTGGAAGAGTAAGGAATTGTCCTCACATTTCTGCAAGGGGCATGAAGTCCTGGGGTGAGGCAGGGACTGCTGACTCCATCCAGAGTCTGTTGGCTGAGTCCAACTTGGTTTCTCAAGCAACAACACAAAGCGCTTAGTTTTGGCCCAGGAGAGGGTGGGATGGATGCAGAGGACAGTAAAGCCTCTTTTGCCAACCTAGGGGGTGCCAGTAGTTGAAAAAAGCCAGCAGAACTGCCACTAGAACAGTAAGCAACACTGATCATCTCGGGAGGCTTCAGATGATCTCATAGCACATGCACCTTGGGCATCAGGCTCAGGCCTGGAAGGACAGATGACAGAGGCTGATGCCACCTTCATGCATAACCTGTAACTGATGCACAGGCTGCCACTAGTGATGACAGGTAGAAGGACAGAATTGCCTGAACAGCAAATGCTACAGGTGGAGGGTGAGAGACAGAGGAAACATCAGAAAAGCCCTCTCAAGTCTCCAAAGCCCTAACCCTAACCCTAAGGATGTGAGAAGATATGGCTGTGCCAGCATTTGGTTCTATGTCGTGGCATGGGCTTGCCAAACCACACTTGACTACTTACGTGGCGTATCCATAAACAGTATTGCCCCAGGGCTCCAGTGGCTGTACCTGTGAAAGGGCACACTCAGAGTTGTACCTGGAAGAGCAGACAAAGGCACTAGTCAGTGTCAAGGACATCCATCAGCATGTGCCTGGAGGGGACAGAACCCGTAAGCTCCACCAAGTCCATCTCCTACAGATGGCAGTAAGACCAATCCACAAAGAACAACACCATAGGGAAGGGAGTAGATAGGGCTAGCTTTGACCTATCTGCACTGGTGAACTGCTCCCTGCCTGGCAAGCAAGCCTCGGCTGTGGGTACAACCATGCCTCCTCCTTCCTGAGGCTGGTTTGTAACAAGCCCAGGCAGCACAACAGTGCAGAACACACAGGTTCACTGTTGCCCAAGGGACAACTGTCCATAAAGAAGCCAGAGGCGTGCACACTGCATGGCTACAGCTCAACCATCTGTTCCGGGGGTCTGGGGTGTCCCACAGTTCCCTTCCAGACCATGCACACACCTTCTGTCCCAGAAAACCAAAGCACACTGCAGCTGATGCACCTCTAGATCTCACTGAGAGATGGGATCAGGATGCACACCCAGGTCTCAGAACCCAAACCTGGTTCCAGAACCCTTGTCTAAATGCAGCTCCATGAGCTCAGACCCTGTTATTTCCAAAATGAGGTATATCTCTAAGATGGTTCTGGTTTCCACCAAAAAACATATTATGGTTGCACATAATGGACAAGCCTTGCCCATCTGACTGCAGCCAGACTGAACAGAATAGGGACTGGCTGCCTCCAGTTTACACCAGTGACTTGGAATTGTTCTCAGTCACACAGGGATAAGAGCCAGGCACAGAGGTGGCATTATTCTCTGTTATTCAATTCCAGCACAGTTTCTCAGAGCTGAAGCTGGCGTGCTAAGGAGAGCAGAAGGGATGGTTGTGTTGCCAGCAGCCAGCACATTATAAGTTCTGGTGGTGCAGTCTGGTGATGTTTAATGGCAACATTCATCTGGCTTGTGTAAGTTCTTTAAAGATGATCAGAAGAGAAAATGTAGGAAAGGAGATATGCTTCTAAATATGAACACTGAGCAGAGAGATTTATCTGCTCCTAAATGAATGCAGAAATCCGGGATTCCAGGTTGAAGGAGAAAAAAGACATGGGATCCCAAAATAAGCTGAGCTCCCATTGTCCTCATGTTGGGGACATCTACTCAAAGCTGCTGACATGAGCTGATACAAACCTTTTGTGATGGCACCAGCAGGCATCCATGGCTCCAGTGAGGCCAGTAAGTGCCTGCAGTGAAAACGCTGGCTGTGATCCTGACCAGCAGAAAGAGTGCTTCAGCAGTGGCATTTCCAGACCTGACAGTGGAGAAGGTGGCAGCATCCCTTCTGCTCCAGACTCAAAACCAGGCTCAGTTACACAGTGGATCCCATGCAACCTGTTTCTGATCTGCATCCCAGTTAGGAGATGGTGTCCTCCTTCTGCCCTAAGTGGTGTATGCTAGAAACCTTCATAAATTGGGGAATTCCTGGAAGAGGCAATCGCATTCACCCAGAATAAGTATATAAGTGTATGAGGCTACACATAGGCTCTGTGTTCCTAGCTCCTCCTCTGCTGAAGCTGAACATCTGCTACGACTTGGCAAAGGGGGATATGTTTCTCATCACCTTGGCATTTCTGATGCCAACATATGGGATGAAGAGATATTCTGGGTGAGATCCCCTTAGCACAGACACAGATCCTCCCACTTCATGCATGGCTGAGTGGACTGTCAACAGGCTTGCAGCACCAGTCCAAAAGGGCATTGGGAAAGAGGGCCCCAGGAGTCTTGTTTTACAGAGCAGAGTAAATACATGCAGCTCTGAAACCCAAATGCTTTGCTGAGCTGAAACAGCAAATTCCCAAGAAAAATGAGCTCAGGAGAGAACTTTTATTGCAATCCTCACAAGCCTGGCGATAACGCCTACTGCTTTGGATACTGTACTTGCTATGGGGGAGGAAAGAAGTGTGAAGCTTAGGTGAGGAAAAACAGCCACACAGCAGTGCCTAAATATCACAGTGGTTCTCACGCTGCATCCTTTTCCCAACGTGTCATTAAGGCTCCACTGAGCAAAGAAACCACTGGCAATGCCAAGAAAAGAGACATCAGCTCAAAAGCTATTTCATAGATGGTCGCTGTTTGTGTTAGCAAGCCCTGTGCAGACTCCATGTCACCACACTACCTCTCCATCACACACTGCACTCACATGGGCTACCAGCAGTCCAGAGGCATACTAGCCCAGCTCCACCAGTGCATCCATGAAAGCCAAGTGCTCCTGCTTGGCTGCAGGACATCTCCTGTCTGGTATCATGCTGGGAAGAGCAGCAAGTTGCTGCCACATGTGCCACAGAGGCACTTGGTAGTGCAGGGAAGCAACATGTTCACAGCAGCAGTGGCGAGCAAGAAGGAAGAAAGGGGATGCTTCATTGTGGGGCATTCAGGGCAGGTATCAAAGGACATCAAGCTCCAGTGACACTAGCAACTCAGAGCTGTGGCAGCCAGTGTACAAGCTATTCAAAGTAAGCATTCCCACCTCTCCAGCTAAAAGGCATCTAAGGTTTAACAACTTCCCAGGGGCTGGCAGCTCTTTCAGGGCAACAGTATCAAAATCCCTGTCATCTTTATAGTTCTTAGTACAGAAACCACAGAAGGAAGAGGGAGATTTCTACATTTGATCTCCAGGTCTTTTCTGACTTGTAAATCTGCCTCGGGAGATTGAAATAAATGGACTAATAACAGCTTCTACTAGAATAGTCCACCTACCTCTGTTGAAAAAGGACAAGTAGTAATTTCCTGCAGTACAGAAGCTGCAGGCCAAGGGAGAATGATGAGCTTTCCACAGACAGAGGAAAAATGGTGATCTCAGAGGAAAAATGCAGCAGCCTGGGTCCCACATTACAACATGAGCACTTCAGAAGCATATAAGGCCAGTAAAAACCAAGTACCAGGGCTTAAAATATTTTCCCCATCATGTTGCACTCTTTTCATTGTGATGGTAACCAAAACGGAGCCAGGAGAAGAAAGCTTGAGCATGTGGACAACATGCAACATAAAAGTATGAGGTCAGCAAGATGCTGCTACAGCCTGCTGGGTTGGGTGGTTCAGTGGAGGGGCCTGAAGCACAAAAAGACAAACCCTATGCTAAGTTTCAGCCAACAATTTGTGTAAAGGCAGACCCATCCCTCCACAGGCTTTAGACAACTTGCCTGTTTTTGCTAGGCTTTTTCATCCCCAAAATCACAAGAGGGTCTTCACCCCGTTCTCTCAGGCAGCATCTGATGATTTCAGAATCTGGGAAGACTGGTCTTCCCAGGACATTCTGCAAGACCTCATGTCTTGCTGATTTTACAGCCTGATAAACTGGGCTCAGCAGCATAACAGAGGATGTGGTCCCAGCAATCCAAGGGATCACCCCCTGTGGATGTGTAGAAGCCCACTGCTGAAGTGGAGGCTGTCTCCCCTGACTCCTCACAATGCCATGCTCTGCCCGTTGCAGGTGAGAAAGGGGGAAAAGCCACCTACCATTTCCTGCAGGTGTCCAGCAGGATGAGATTCAGGGCCGTTTGCTGCTGCTGCATCCTCTGCAGAATCTTCTGCACACTGATGCAATTCTCAGGAGCGTAGGGCTGTGGAGCATCAACTGGGACCATGTAGTTCCTCCCCAGATGTTCATACCCGTGCCCGGCATAGTAGAATATAGCTGGTAACAAGGAGAGGAGAGAATGAGCCATGGTGTGAACATCCAGGTTTGTAACCAGCTCTGCACAGCCATGTCCTACCTCCTGTCCTGAAGGGATACTGCTGCAGAGGCACCTAGGAAATATGAAATATGGCCTCACAATTTTGGCTTTTTCTAGTCTGTTCCCTTCAGCAGAGATAGAAGCAGCCCTGAGAGGCTCTCCTGCACTTGTGGTCTTCAGCACCATCTGTCACGAGACCCCAAAGTCACTGGGTTTACTCATTTCCATAACCATTTGTGCTACAACACCCAAACCCAGCATCTAAGTAGCACTGAAGGGAAAACCAAGGAGAGAATGCAAATAGGAGGAGAAATGCAGTAAATGAGGAAGGATAACAGTAAGTTTGAGGGTGGTAGGATGCTTTTCCTTCAAAAGGTGAACTTTGATTGGTAATTCCCCCACTGATAATCATCAGAAAGGTGTGGACTGAAGAGAACTCCATGTTCTCAGGAATGCCAGGCTGAATGCCACCTTTGGACAAAGTCTTGGTTAATCATCATCTCTTGGCAAGAATCATAGAATAATTACAACAAAGTATTTTATCATTATGAAATATACCTTTACAGCCTTTAAATAAGAAGTTTGTCAGCTTCCTAGTTTTGGAAAAGAGACCAGTAATGGATTAGGTGATGGGAAACACTCTCCAGATTTCAAATGTCTGCCTATATTTACACACCTATAAGCTGGTGAAAAATTAGACAGAGACTTGATCCAGAACACATGGACCACATGCTTCAACGACCTCAGACCAGGTACCAGCCCTGTAAGGCTGATGAGGAGTCAGACTTATCCAGGTATTGGTGAAAAGACCAATATCCAACAAGAATTTTGGTTTTGAGTTTTACTCTTAAGCATATGACACTTTGAAAAGGTTTCTGCCTTCACAAGAGATGGGAACACAGTGACATCCAGCTTGGAAAGCCAGCACTGAGGAGCTTGGCACAGCCCAAGCTGGTGCTTCTCTCCAGCCCATGTGTTTGGTGAAGGGCATTCCTGCTGTATAGGGATTCCTACATGGGCTACAGCTTCCTAAAAGGAAGCTGTCTAGTGGCCAACTACTCCTTCCCAGGGGTACCTGACGTCACTGCTTGACACCACTGCTTGGAGGTGCTGGTGAAGGCCAACTTAGGGAACTGAAACAGGTTAAAAATAGCTCTGCAAGGTGACGCAAACTACCACACCTGAGGGACAGTGAAAAATGAGAGGTCAGAAATGGGAACAAGTGGCTAAGAGGCAAATTTCTAAGGAGAAATTCCTTAGTCAAATTTGCTGCCAAAGCCCAAACTTCAGAGTAACCTCTCCTCTCTTTTCCCTCCAAGGTTCCTGCCTTGGTAGTTCACAGGGCACTGGCTCTGATCTCTGGTGCTTCAAGGGATGCAGTGAATGGGGCTGGAGCTGAATGACTGAAAGCATGATCTCATTGTATGGAGGATGGAAAGCATGATATTACATCAAAAAAGGCCTCAAGCCATCTTTGGTTTCTATTCTCAGGGGCTGACGGAAAGTTACTCAAATGATGTGTCCATAGCTGCCCACAGGGTTTGGGTTCCTCTTCTTGTGGATCATAAGCCAGAGGAAGGCAGGGCTCTGATTTGCAGAAGTTCTATATTTTTAGAGCTTGCAAATTAAAGCCACAAAAACCTCTGCTGAGACTACAAAAGTATAAAACAGGGACCCTTCTGCAAAAATCAGACGCAGGCACTTCAGATTTGGCCCCTCAAGTTATCAAGCACTCCTGTATGTGCAAGGGAGGTGATGACATTCATTACCAGGCAGCATCACTGATACTTGGTAAAAAATGAAATATAATGGAAAAACCCACAAAGAATGATCAATCATTAAATCTTGTAAATCTTGAAACTTCTGAAGCATGTTGTGCACCCTGAATGTACCACCAAGTGCTCCCCACACTACATAAACCACAAAGATTTGTGTTCAAATCAAAATGACATGAGTTTCACATCTGAGCAACTTTGCAAATCTCTCCTGGACCTCATCTCTCCTCCTGAACAGGAAAGTCAATGACTGGCCTAGAGAAAGAAAAGTGGTTTTTATTCCAAGCTAATATTTCAGTGTTCTTCCCACATCTCGTGGGTCAAAACTGCTAATCAAGGACAAGCTTCTGAGTACCAAACTTAAAAAGGGAAGCTCCAGGCACTGCTTATAAAACAGGAAGCGGCAGCATGCAGCTTAATTAAGGCATAACAGCATACTCCTAGCATTTCACTCACAGCTTTCTGCTCTCATTGCACTTCTTTGACTCGGGACTTTTTAGGACCTCAAAATAACACCCAGGGAGACTCCTTGTTTGCCTGAAGACTGCATGATTAGACCACTCAGGGAATGTTTGCAGCCTTCAAAAATCCTCTGCAGCTCTTCTAAGAGGAGATCTGCAGGAAAACCAGTCAGATGAGCCACTATGTCCATACAGTGAATTAGAGAAGCCTCTGGATCACCTTACATACACAGTTGAACAATACTCCTGTGCCTGAAAATGAAACCAGCTTTTGCTCTGGGCTTGAGAAATCTAAGAACAAATTCAATAATAATGACAAAATCCTGCACTGAGGCAGATAGACCCAGGTAGCATTTTGGCTGGGGCTGAGTACTGTTTGAGCAGCAAGCCTGGAGATAAGGGCCTGGAGTCACAGTGGACACCATGCTGAAGATGAGCCAGCATTCACTCGGGACAAGGCTATGCTAGCAGATGCAGGATTGCCAGAGAAGCTGTCACCACTCTTCTTGGCCACAGGAGATGTTGCTTAGATCCAATGTCCAGTTTTAGGGACTTCAGCTCAAGAGGAGGGTGGAGAAGCTGGAAAAAGGCCAGCAGCGGCTAGGAAGATATTGGCTTCTTGTAGCCAAGAAGAGGCTACAAGATATCCAGGGCCTGTGAGGAGAGAGTGAAGGAACTGGGCTGGGCTGGAGACGCGGAGGCAGAGGAAGGTCTAACAGCTCCTGGAGGAGCAGTTACAGAGACAACAAAGCCCAACTCTCCTGTCAGGGCTGACCAAACAACATGGGGCAATGAGCACCAACCCTTGGAGGGTCATGTTTGACAGGAGAAAAGATCTCCCTGGAGAGTGGTGCAGCCTGGGACAGGCAGGTGAATAAATGGAGGGCTCCATGCCTGGAAGTCTTGACCTGATAAGGAGAGCTACAACCAACCCTAGCCTTGTGCTGATAACTCCAAAGTCCCTTCTCACCAGTCCCTGTACAAGTGTAAATCACAGACAGGTTAGTAAGGACATGCAAGGGAGGGCAGTCATCCAGAGGGCCCTGCCATTCTAGGGAGGACAGACACACCTTCAGCTCTTACCAGCATCCTGAAGCTAAATAAAACTCTAGAAGCAACAACATGCACCACGCTCAAACACTAATCCCTATGGTTACGTTCTCTCTTTTGATCTGTTCCAGCAAAAAGATGTATGAATGCCCCAGCTGGAGTTAAACCTCAGAAGACAGCCAGTCTCACTTCTTGGGCATGCTGAGAAGTGCCTGTGTTAGACCAGAGCCTCTCACTTCAGCCCAGTGACAGTCTTTCACCAGTCAGCCCTCTCTCCCAGCTCCCTGCTTCACTTGAATGTCTAAATAAAGCTCTCCTGGCTTCAGCTTTGGCGACGGCTACGCAGGAGATGGCATCTACAGGTTCCTTGAACCAGAAAAACCAGGTAGAAGCACTGGAATGCCTCTATGCAGGTGCTTGTCTGACATACATACATGGACATTCAAGACTGGCTGATAGGCCTGATTACAAATGGCCCTGGGGGACTTCTTAGTTTTAACAGGCTGCTTAGGTTGTTTCTGAAGCTGCTCTCTCACCACTATCTGCCCTACGTATGAGTTACATGAATCCTAAACCTCTCAGTCAGTTCTTGATGTTTATCCTGGAGTTCGTGCCTTGAAAAATACACAGTTTAGATGTTAGCTTTTTCCTAATGTATGTTTTTATTAATAAGACAAGTTAATTTAAGCAGTTTGTGCTTCACCTGGTTCTTTACATTTTATGTAAGGAAAACAGCTGAAGAAATGCTGGAAGAAACATCACAGTGAGAAGCACCACACTTCAGATAGAGAAACCCTGAGGCAATCAGCAGGCAGACTAACCCAATGCCTCACCATTAAGTCTGGATGCCACCAATTACAGCCAGAGTCGTCAATTGAATCATGTGCTGGGGTTCACTGCATCCAAATAACCATAGACCACTCAGCTTTGAAAGCTGTAAAGAAAACCACCATCCAAAGAAAAACACTTGCAGACTATGCCTAGCAAACACCTGAGGCTTCAAGGTTCACTAAAACAGCTGTTAGTGTTCTTCCTGACAGTGCATAAGTCAGTTTTCCAGGAAGGATCAGTGGCCACAAATGCAGAAAAGCACTAGAAGTTTAAATAAGGCATGACAGCATGAAAAGTTTGCCATTTCCAAATAGTTTTTCTGTCCAATGCTTATGAAAACAAGGGAAGTGTCATGGATAAAATGCTATTCAGTCCTCACACAATGTCAGTAGAGTGTAGGAATGACAGTGCCATGGGACAAGCAGAGAAGCCCACCAGGGATATCTCTGGCCTGGGAGAGGAGGTAAAGCCCAAGATACAAATGGATTTCAGAAAGCAACCACAAGAGGAAGCTGCAAGTGAAGCCACAGAAATATGCTGCCATCAGGTGATGTGCTCTGCTGGAGTGGTGACAACCATGTTCTGCGCTTCCCCGCCAGCTCAGCCTCCTGGGGTGAGTCAGTGCTTCCAGGAACAAGGTGGCTTTGCAGCATTTCACTCAGGGCTGTGTCCTTGTCCACTGCAAAACCTCCAAACCTCTTGCTGAGCACGGGGCTGGAATTGTCCCACACTGACCTTCACCGAGAGCCCTGCTATGCCTTGTAACTGCGAGGATGGTGAAGATAAGCCTTGCATGTCAGTTTGGAAGAAAAAAAACCCTACACCTGCAAAGTGTTTTCAGGGTATCTGTCAGGTTGAGAGAACCTCAGAAACCCCGAAGAAGCAACTTTCGCCACCACATCTGAACATCTGCTTTAAGACCCACAAGATCTGCTAGTTGGTTTTGTTTTTGAGGAATGCTTCTCTCTGAGAATAGCATGCAATAAGCTCAAAGCCCAGCCTCAAAGCCAGCTGCAGCTGGGAATGCTCTTCTGCAAAAAAAGCAAAGTCCCAAATGAGACCATCAGGAAAGAGAAACAGGGAAATCATTGTCAGCTGTAGCAGTCACCCCTAAAAAGGAGCTCCCCCTCTCACACAAAGGAGAGCAGTGGGGGCAGTTGATAGTCAATCTCGATTTTGTTATCCAAGGCAAAATCAAAACACCTTCTCCCATTCATCATCAGAAGCTCTGGATCCCTAAAAGCCTGGCATCACTGCAGGCTATGCTGCAGGTCTCCCTTGCCCCCATATCCCCCAAAGGAAAGTTCAGTTTCCTCTTCTTTAATTCAACAGCTGTTCAGAAAATTGCCATATCCCTCCTCCTCCCTGTCCTCGATAGCTGCTACCTGCACATCAGCTGCTGCCTGCTCAGCACTGGCAGGTACTGGGCTGGCTTTGCCTTACCATAGACTCCTTTCCCCAGGAGCTCCAGGAACCGACTGACTGCTGCCTCCATCTCAATCTTGTTCAGATCCAGAAGGGAGACAACCTGGAAGCCCAGCTGCTCCAGAAGGAGACTCAGCTCAAACACATCCGTGGCGGGAGCCATGAGGTTGGGATGATGCTGGTAGTGGTTGTTGCCCACTAAAAGTGCTATCTTGCCTGTAGCTAAAAGAAATACCAAGTGACAAAGCTATAAATGCTCAGTAGAAGACAAGGTCTCACCTCCTTCTGTTGGAGTCAGGACATGGGAAACCTTTTCTTACATGTCAGCAGGAAGGATACCTTGCTATAAATATATATGTTGCTATTTGCTACAAACCTGAAGCACCCTGCAAGAAAGCCTTTGGCTTTCTGAACACTCACAAAATACACAAATCATCATTTTGCAAGAAAGACTTGGAAAGTTTTCACTTAACAACCAAAATCCCAGGAGTGCAGGAGGATCCACACTACTGAGGCTATTCAGCAGCTGCCCTACCATAACCACAGGTCTTGCATGCCAGTGGCACCCAGATGCACCAACCCCGGGTAGGAGGTCCTTTCCCCTACAAGGCTGAAGGAGAGAAACCCCAGGATCCATGCTTTCGTTTCATCCCCACCTTCCACCGTAGGAAAAAACAAACTTATGGTACTCAGCAGTGGTGGGAGCAAGGAGCTTTTTCCTGCTCTAAGGAGGCATTGCAAGGAAGGGAGAAGGTGTCATGTGAACAATCCTTTTAAACTCGCTTTGGTAGGCACAGATGTTGAAGACTGGGTTACTCATTAGGAATAATCTTACTCCACTTGTGGAAACTGATCAGGACTTGGGATGGGACTCATCCTGTGCCTTCCAGTTCTGATCCCAGAAGCACAGAGGCCATGACAATGTGGGCATAGAGGCTTGAAGTGATGTCTGCAGGAAAAGCACTCCTATGCCTTGTCCTCCCTTCTACCCTAGAGCCTGACTTCTAATCAGGGGAAGAATTGCTCAGGAAGAAAAGATGATAGGACTCACCAAAAAACTTTTCAGAGTGAAACGTACCTGGAAAAGACAGAAGAAACTATAAGCCTTTATCTAGCACCCCAGTGCCAACTCCCACAAGTCTGAAACCTGTTCCAGCATCCCCCAGCAATGCAAAGCTGGATCATACAGCACAAAGCATCCACACAAGCAACACTCCTCGGGCCCAATTGCTAACCTTAAAGACATTGGTCTGGTGATTTTAGAAGGATGTATGGAATCCTGCCTGATGTATGAAATCTTGAGCAGCTGGGAAGCAAAGCTTGGAGAAGGGGCAGGCCAGAGGAAAGAGAGCAGCATGGAGGAGCTTGCACCCACCAGCAGGTCTGTGCTACTTGCATCAGCCCTGCTTGGAGTGCTGTGCTTCCCGAGATGACTTGCCCACTCCCTCGCTGCAGGGAAAGCAAAGGCAACACAACTAAGGCTCAGCATAAGCTTCAAAACAGAGGGCTCTTCCCACAAGCAGCCAGTGCAGAGGAAGCCACCTGTTTGCTTTTGATTGAGATAAAATTCCCAGAGCCTTTCCCTGCCTTTTAGCAGTTCTGGTTCAGAAAAGCCACCCTAAATGTGACTCACTTTCATGAGCTCTACAAGTTCCCTTGCCCAGTCTCTTAAAATCATCATTACTCAACAGCTCCAGCTTTTCCCATTTAAATTTCAAAATATAATCCAGGCCATGAGAAAACCCTGAAGCCCTACAGCTCAAAAAGAAGAAATCAAGGGCATATTTTTAATTGCCTAAAACTAAACTGGAAGAGTTTAGCACCCAAACCAGTGTTGCTAAATGCACCAGGGCTGCCTCGAAAGCCATTCATCCTTTCCTGTCTCTGAGAGAGCTGATTGTTACATGGTAAAGCTACGCAGCTGTAGCATCTTGAACTCATCCCAATCCAGTGCACCCTTCTCACTGCCTGTCCTCCCTGGATGCTGTTTTGACATCTGTGAGGAGGCAGGGAGAGTACTCTCTGGCTATGCAAGGCCAATTTACACTCTGGAGCAGTTTTAAAGCCAGCCTAAAAGGTGACATGAGAAGCTTATGGCATAGAAAAATCTCTAGATGGAGTAATGAGCCAGCAAAGCTAGCTCATGCTATTCCCGTCCAGCAGCAGGGCAGAGGGCCAAAGCAGCCTTCACACACCAAAGGTGGAGCATGCTGAAGGCTCTGGGGACTCATCTTCTCCCTCTTAGCTCATGCAGCATCAGGCCTGGGCTGCAAGCCTGAAGGACATGAACCTTCCCAAAATAACATCATCCTCTCCATCTCTGTGTGTCTGAGTGCATCACTTCATCTCAGCAAGGCTGTAAATGAGTTTTAGCATAGGAGCCTGCTGCAATGTGGCCAAGGAGCTATTAAACCAACACCTTGGCAAGGCAAGAAAACTACACGAGCATCCAAGAGCGATCAATCTGCCCTCAGGTGGCAGGTCTGTGATAGACTGCAGGACCCAGGACCCAGGACCACCCTGCAAAACAGGAGAGTGGGTCACTGGCTTTTGGGCTTTTTCTGTTACAGATGCCGCCTCCCTCACTGCCTCTGAACCCTGTTATCAAAGAATCCTATTTATCACGGTGTGACAGATGCCTGTGCTTGCTGCTCAGCAGGGCTTGTGCAGCTCCGCTGAGATCATTGTATCCAGTATATCCAGGGTGTGAAACTGTACTCCGCAGGCTCTTTTCCTGACAGCTGCCGCAGCACTGCCAGGACACTCCAGTTCTGCAGAGCCCCATGTTGCATCTCTGCTCTGAAGTGTCACACCTTTGTCTCCCTGCACAAGTATTTTAAACTCATGGTCTTTCTTTATGTTCATAAAAGCATGCAAGATCCATCCAAGCCAGGGGAAGATGCAATCATCAGAGCCACGCATCCTACTTCCCTAATCCTACCCCCTGGAGCCCAGCTTCCCCCTGCACTGATTGAGCCATAGGGTAACAAACCAGCACTGGGCTCCCTGTTCACCAGCTCAGCGCTCCCAGGCAAGACCACTAAATTCCTCTCTGCCCTCCAATTACTTTTCATGCTAGAAGGTGATTTGCAGCAAAGCAGATGTGGGTTGGCTCTGCTCACCTACATGAATATCCACTGCATTGGTCCAGTGCTCACCGTGGCTATTGGAGGCACAGCAGAGGTATGTGCCGGAGTCACTGACCTTTGCATGGGAGATCTAGACAGATCAAAAGTTAAACCACATTATTTATGGTGAAAGTTTACAGCCCCCTGACAGCATCTGCCAAAGGCACCTGTGTTCCTGGAATGAAAAGTCTTTATTCTTCATTCTGTGCCTCACAAAGCTAAGGTTTCCCATGACTTCTGCCTTTTCTAGGAAGTTCAGTGGCCCCAAAGGTATTCAAGGCCAGGCTGGACAGTGCTTTGAGCACACTGGTCTAGAGGGAGGTGTCCCTGCCCATTACACGGGTGTTGGAACTAGATGATCTTAAGGTCCTTTCCAACACAAAGCATTTTATGATTCTATGCTTCTATGCTAATGTCTGCTGCTGACCCCATCTTCTAGAGCACAAGAATCCTCTGCCCAATTGCCTTTCCTTCTTTCTTCAGCAGCCCCAAAACCCTGTGTCATAGCCATACTCTGCCTCAAGAGTCACACCGGGAGGATGGTGTGTGGCCAAAATCAGAAGGTTGCCTGGTTTTTCTCTTGGGTAACATTTTCTAGACTTCTCATCATAGCTCTCTTCTGGCAAGTTTTCAACCCTTATGTATCTCTCTTGACATTGACAAGAATCACAGCAGTACTGGCTGGTGAGGACCTATGTGGTTCTCCAGCCCAGGATCCTACTCAGAAAGCCACCACTGGGTCAGTTTGGCCATGACTTTGTCTAGTCAAGCACTGAAAACCTCCAAGGACAGACATCCTGTTGCCTTTCTGGCTCAAGCAGCACCACCCACCTCCAAATGAAGAACCTCTTTCTAATCCCTAGCCTGAACTTGCCTGGGAAAAGCACAATCTGAGACCACAGTCCTCTAATATCATCTATTACTCCTGAGAAGAGACTGGATCTCTTGTCTTCATTACCTGTCACGTGATGCCCCACAAGGAAATCTGCCTTTCTTGCTTCAAGAAGACAGCACTGTCATGTTCAGCCAGTAACCCAAAATAAAGCCACACTTTTTGCTGTGTCCCTGACTCTTTTCTGTGCAGACTAACCACTTTTCTGTCTAGCTCTCCTGCAGCTCCATCAGTCCACAGTCCCTGAGCTGACATACAATAGCTGTTCATGTGCCACTGCTGCAAAAAGTAATGAGAAACCTGCCAAGAGCCCGTGACACATCTAAAATTGGTTACTTCATACAGAAATATCCGCAGCTTTGAAAGAAGCCCATAAAACTATTCCCTCTTCACCTGGAGGCCTTCAGTCATCTACCAAAGCAACTGGGGTGATACATGAAGTGCTCTCCCACAACCCTGCAAGGCAGCAGGAAAAAACTGCTGAGCATGAGGCTGCTTCTCAAGGGCTGGAGAGACTGGGAGGACAGGCAATGAGACACTGCTTCCACCTGGCATCCACCTATCACAGAGATCAAAACATGCCCAAGGTTGCCAGGGAGCTGCAAGCCAGGCTTAAGGACTTACACCATCATGTCCAAGATGACAGTGACACAATTTTCAACAGTCTCTCCAGGGCTTCTAAGGCTCTCCCATGCCCCCACCCAGCAATGAGCTTCTCCTGTCACCCACCTCAGCAGCCAAAGTGTCTGAACTATCCCAATGCAACATTACCCAGAGTTTTTTTTTCTTCTGGTGTTCTAGAAGGTTTCCATTCTGGTACCACTGGTAGCTGGGGGCTGGGACCCCCATGGCAGCACACTGCAGCTGTAGTGGCTTACCCGCCTCCACCCTCTGCTCAGTGGGGTTAAGGACGATGACTGGTTCTCCTTTCCAGAGCCGAGGGGGCAGTCCTGTGAAGCAGTGACACAGAATTGGTCCTCCCTCCGCAAAGACAGAAAACAGGGGTCATTTTTAATCCCTGTACAAGAACCTGTGCAGACTGCCAGAAAAGCAAGCTTTTCCACCCACTCCAAGAGGTCCCACAGGATGGCTGTGACTGCAGCATCACCACTGCACCTTTCTGCTTTGGAAGCAGGAAATCCTGGAGAGTGACACCCATGACAGTAAATGACACACCAAAACCCTGCCTCTGGCTTCCCAAACTTGATGCTCGCCCTTTCCTGCCAATGGCACTAAGTCAGCATGCTGACATCAACCACACCTGGAGTTATTTTTGCTCAGCTCCGAAACAGCCATATTGCCTTGTCCAGTACCACTGTCAAGCACAACAGGCAAACACCCAGTATAACTCTAGGGAAGAGGAGCATGTACCTACAGCCAGGTTATGCAGACCATGACAGGGACCTGAATCACCCAGAGACTGGGCACAGAGCTCTGGGTTAGGCCTGCAGGCTCATGTTCCTGAAGCAATGCTTCTGTATTGTGATTTTTGAGCTGGGAGGACACACTGCCCCCAGGAACTGCACAGGATCACTGCTGCAAGGGTGGGCAAAGCATGAAACATGGAAAAGCTACAAGACATGCTCATACCTCTGGCAATACAGTGGTGGACCTCCACCTTCACCCAGTCAGAGAAGATGGCATTTTTGTAGAGATCATTGATTCTGCAGGTGTAGAGTTGGGTCTGTTGTGCAGTGATAGGCAAGTCTTGCTTGGTGGCATGAGGAATCTGCTGGCAGACAGACTAAAGGGAAAACACAGGTGGTGGGCAGCAAGTCCCCTTCATTGCTGGTAGCAGAAGGCACCAGCAAGCACCTTGTAAGACCAGGAAAAGTGGAAATCCTCCCCTCCTCCAGCTTCAGGGATGTGACAGAAGGAGCTTTTTCAATGCACACCCCACCCAGCACTGTTTAACTTCTTTGTCAGCAACATGGACAGTGGGATTGAGTGCATGCTCAGCAAGTTTGCTGGGAACACCAAGCTGTTGACACACTGCAGGGAAGAGATGAGATGCAGAAGGACCTGAACAGGCTTGCGAGACGGGCCCATGTGAACCTTATGAAGTTCAACAAGGCTAAGTGAAGGGTCCTGACCCTGGGTCAGGGCAATCCCCAGCACAGCCACAGGCTGGGGAAGACAGGACTAGAGAGCAGCCCTGAGGAGAACTTGAAGGTGTTAGGTGAGGAGAAGCTCCTCATAACCTGTCTGTGTGTGCATGCTTGAGCCCAGAACCCTCCCGTGTGCTGGGCTGCACCCCCAGAGCATGAGCAGCAGGTTGAGGGAGGGGATTCTCCCCCTCTGCTGCGCTCTGGGGAGAACCCCCCCTGCAGTCCTGATCCCGCTCTGGGGCAGCAGCACAAGAGGGACGTGGAGCTGCTGGAGCGAGTCCAGAGGAGGCCATGGAGGTGCTGTGAGGGCTGGAGCAGCTCTGCTCTGGAGCAGCTCTGCTCTGGAGCCAGGCTGAGAGAGCTGGGCTGGGTCAGCCTGGAGAAGAGAAGGCTCCTGAAGGG
>WYDI02022656.1:0-12584 GCA_009867235.2 Psittacus erithacus | reverse complement strand
TTATGTTTCACTTTATATTTAATATTTTATATATTTTAGTTTTTAGATGTTATATTTTAGATTTTAATTTAATTCTAATTTTTTCTTTTATTTGTTTTGTTTTATTTCTGGAACAATGAATTTTAAGAACTATGAAAATAGCTATAATCAAAAGGTACTGGAAAAAAAGATCTGCTTTCACGCATCCTTTGGCGCAGTCTTGCACTTATTGCTTGAAGGAAACTCCCCATCACGCAGGACGAAACTCTCTAATGTCAACAAAGTTAACCCGTCCGACATTTTTTCAGACAAAATGTCTGGCTTCTTGAAATCAACCGATTTCATTTCTTAAGCATAACAACTGCTTCCTTCACCTGATTTCAAGAGGAACTCTGCCAGCAAACAGCCTGCAAAAGTGGCCCCATTGTGTCGACCCGCCCTTGAATGATTGCTGCCTGGCAGTTTCTCTTAAGAAAACTGTGCATAATCGAAGTTAGACAATGGGAAAAACCATGAATATGAATGACTCTGGAATCTCTGAGCTCCTTTGTTATGCTGCCACCAATGAACACAAGAAAGGAGCTATGTATGGGACCATATGAGGTGATCAAAACATTAACCAGACATTGTAACCCTTTTTCAATATTCTCAGCCCCAAGCGTGTGTTTGAAACAAATTTGCTACTTGGAGCACAGCCATTTCTGTAGTGCGCGCAGCCTGTATCTTTGCTTACTCATGGTGGTGGTGGTGACAGAAGTGCTGACGCAGGTCCCAGGAGCAGTGCTAGAAATACCTTCCTCTCCCTTCCTCACATTCAGAGCTAATCCAGAGACTTGTGTGAGAAAGACATGTAATTTTTTAGCAGCTTGTTCAGAAACTAGCAGTGAAACCTGTAACTTTATGGTTGGCTTTCCTAAAAAGTACGTATTAAATGACAATGGAGTCATCAATATTTGCAGGCCAGGTTGTGATGCCCTTCCTCATGGTGACAGACCTTCCCTTGCCAAGGCTTAGCACAGCTGTGTGACATGGCATGCTATCCTGAACCCCTAACTCCCTCATCCCTGCTAGGGGGTCCAGCTCTCAAGGGTTACAGCCCCTGGCAGCAAGGCATTGGGGCTTCTGGCTTTTCCTGAGCTGTCCAGGTGTGCCATGAACTGGGCTGTAAAATTTCCTTATCTTGTTGTGCTGCAGACCTCCTCCTTGCTGTTTAAGTACATGTAAGGCCAAGTGTCCAGCCTCATCTGAGGTCTATATGTTTTATTGCTTCTGTTGGGAGCCTCATCGTTATCCATATCTTAAACTGGTGTATCTTAAACATCCAGCTCCTGTTAGCAATGTTATTTACAGAGTGACATTGCTCTCAGCTGTTTCATTAAGTATAATACACAGCAAAGCATATTTATATTTGTGCGTGTGTGTGTGTGCCTGCATGCTTGCGTATACACACAAATATAAGTATTAATCTCATACTTGGTAAATATATGAGATTATTTTCAATCCATTAACTGAATCTAAAATACTTTTAAAAATAAATGTTTTTCTGTAAGGAAAATTACTAAATGGGAAACTATTAGAGGCATACTACGCAGTGTACTTTGTGATATCTAAATCAGAGTTTGTTATTAGCAAAGTTGTTTGTTAGGCAGTCTTTGTAAACACTTTAGCTGCTGACCTCTTTATTAGTAGGTCATGTATCTAGTTCCTGATCAAGACGCTTTTCTTTCAGGTGATCTGTATAAAATGCTGTACAACTGCTTTGAGGTATTGTTTTCAAAAAAATGGTTAAATAAATCATTGAATGATACTGCTATTACTATTGATAGTAATAATAATAATAACAATAATAATAGTCATCTGATGTCCAGCTTACCATCACAAACTCCTCATTTATAGAGATATATTATGGCATAATTTGACAAGAATTAGGAGATAAATCCAATGAGAATTTTTCAGTCTAGTTTCTCATCAAAACTGTCTCTTACTGAAGTCTGAAGTATTGCCTAACAGCAGTCTCTTCATGTAATGCAAATCTCCCTGTACAAAAGCACAGGTGAGACAGACTTTAAAATTGAAATAAGAATTTAATTTGTGAAATATGTATTTAGGTAATTAAAAAATAATCTCCCAGTCATTACAGTTACAACAATGCTGTACGATGTAAGCAGAATACACTTGGTAAAATACTGAAGTTTCATTTTCTTCAGATTATAGTAGTATTATATATTGGTTAATATTTTTTTTTTTTTTTTAATGAAACATCTGTTATAATCTCCATTATATAAAATTCTCTATTACCCTTATTTTATATGTGAGAACAGTGCAATTAAACCAAAGGATTGATGTCTACTGGCACAGCTGACTCCAATAGCAAATGCTAGCAGAAAACCCACAGAGAAATTTGTATTTCTTTCTACCTGGCTCCATGTTAAAAGGGCTGTGGGAAAGAATGGTTGTGAACAAATCTAGCCATTTTCATGACTTTCACTGACACAATATCTAAAGAGATTCATAGTGTGTGGTTATGTCTCAATTTATTTTTCCTCATAGCAATCTTGTGATACTGACGTTTTGGAGGAACAACTATGTACACTGAGGTATACTGAGACTGGTGCAGTACACACAAACCCTGACAATTTTTGGTAGCTTTTTAGGACAGAAACCTGTGTCCTAGGCTAGATGCACAGGCTCACTGCTTGGCATACAGAAGTGCAGCATTCAAGGACAGTGACAAAATTGTCTATCTCACAAACTCACATCTTAGATTATGTTCCATGGCCTCTTTTCAGAGTTTGGTGCAAAGTCTTTCTTTTTAACACTGTGAGTGTACATGAGGCAGAAAGAAACTAGCAGCAAGAAGATGGAATAGGGACTGGGGTTGAAAAGTCAAGCCTTTCTCTAGAGAGACGACCAGGGAAGGACAGAAGGTCACACAGTCTTTATCTTTTAGTAAGATAATCAAACATAAAACATTAGTTTAAGCAATTGAAATAAACTTTTCATTCAAATTACTCGTATGTACTGACATTTATTGTCATATGACAACTTGCTACTGAGTACAGATGTTATCTCAACTTTGTTTACATTTAGATTCTAACCTTACTCTTCTGGTCTGGCCACATCAATAAGCCAAGTGTGCACCAAAACACAAGGCTTGTATCAGAAGGGAAACATACCCTCTTATTGCAAGGTCTCAAAGTGTTATGGAGAATGTAAATAGAAAATGAGCATTTTTCAGGATTTTCCACTAAGAATCTTGAGGATCATATGTTGTAAAATTAGTTTGTAAAGCTATTTCAGGAGTGACCTACATATCAAGCCAAATACAGTCCTAGAAGCTTCCACCTAATCCCTGATGCAGGCAGAGGAGCTGGCAATTTACAACAGTTTCTACATGGTATTGTTGGCAGCAGTTCTACAAGCAGCACATATTAGACTAATTACCATTAAACTATATTAGCTTCTGTTGATTTCCTGGCTGAAAGTTCAGAAGATCTTACCTTTTTCTGTGTGATGTGCTTGCCAGATTTTACAGAATTCTCAGGGTTTTGTAAGTAATATAACACCTTGTGTGAAGTCATTTCAATTCAGCACTTGTTTTATCGCAGAAATGATCTGCAACCTGGCTCTGATCTAAGTAACATTTGTGAATGCCACTTTGCCCTTGCCCACCTGTTTTATGTTTCTCCTCCTCCCCTTATCTACCTTTTCCACAAAACAAGACAATCCAAAGTGTGGGCCATTTAAGTGTCACCAGGTCTGCAAGGCTTGAAAAGCTTTGCCAGCTAACATAAAACAAAATCACTCTTGGTTTCATGGAGTCACATTTCTCCACTGCAAAGAAAGTCGAGAGGAGAGGAAAGGTAGCTTTTAGAGTAGGGGTTTGAATGAGGACACTTCGTGAATGTGAATGGAAACTCTACATTCTTTGTTATTTTAACAGGCTGTGTCTGTTCTCCTTGAAAGAAATTGTATGAGAGAAGATTGGATTAAGTAGTTTTTATTTTATTTCAATGTGCTTGTGCACTTTTACAAAGATCAACTTACTTAGCCATGTAATAAACTCTTGTTTTACAATAATACTAGTGCATATTATATCACTGTAGATATCTGCAAAGTATGGAGTCAGAGCAGGAAACAAAACACTTGTTTCTTTGGTGAATGAAGCATATATCATTACCTTCATTCAGTATGTCAGATACAACTTGAACCTTTGCAAGTCAGTCACAGCAATTCTCAAGTGCCAGTTAACCAACTTTGAGCAGTTTGCACCTATTCAGATTACTTTCTAACTCTTTCAGTTTATCACTTGATAGGTCAGTGTTTATTTTCCTTTCTGGCATTCTTGCAGTACACATGATAAAAATGCTGAAACTTTCTTAGAAAGGAAATTTTGCATAGGTGTTATCTGCAGAAACAAGAATAAATACTTAAAAATTACTAAAAACATGTGCACTGTTACTAAGTTATGGAAAAATTATGTATTTTAAAGAATTCATTAATCTTTCACTAAATTCTAAGACCTTTAATAAATCTGTTATTATTTTAAAGTTTTTGTATACCTTATGTTTCTGTCTCCATCTAAATGAGTTTTAGCAGAAACAGGCTGTTGAGACAAAGTGTTTTCATTAAGTTACAAATTAATTTTACCAATGTGAGGCACTGGCTAAGTGAAAGAAGGTGGTTGAGAAACAGCATAAATGACAGTACTATAAAAAGTTGAGTCAAATAAGAGTGCATTAGAAAGAAAGAAAATAATTCTGGGTAAAATATGTATGTCTAAAGACAGACATAAATAAGTCTTACATATGTCGTGGCTCAGAAGGGAAAATGAGGTTTTCTATGTTACAAAGCCTTTGTTCTGGCCTTCCCTTTTTTCCTTTAAAGAATGAACCTTCTTTTCGAATGAGAAATATCCACAGAATTTTAAGCTTTTCTAGTGAATACTAAATTGAGTCTACTACTGTTTAATATTTGCCTTTAGCAGCACAGAAAATTTAAATAAAATACGACAAATTGGGTTTCACTGAAAATGTTCTGATTCATCCAAAGGAATGTTGTCACCCAAGAAATTCCCCTCATAATTATTTTAGAAGAATTGCTGAATCAAATAAAATGTGAGAAATTTTTAGAAGAAATCTAAAAGACTTTTGTGATAAACAGAATTATGTTACTGTGAGAGGGAAAAGGAGGAAAAATTTTGCATTTTAAAGGAAACATCTTTAAATTCATTGGGTCTTCCAAATACACTTTGAGTTAAACAAACTGTCAGATTTAGTGACAGAAAGGAATTTTTCCTCATGTCGGATTTTTTCTTGGGCTTCTTATCATGAAGTTAGAGTATTTTGAAGTTTAGCATGAGATTTATTTAACTCTTTTTTAACATGAAGTGCAACCTAGAATCATCTACACATTTCTAGAATCATCTACACATTTCTGTTAAGACATTCCTCGCTGAAAGAAGAACGCAAAATATTGGCAATACATTTTGCCACCCATGTTCTCGCAATGCATCGTGTCATTTTCAGACTCTTCTGTTGGTCTTTCTATTTTGGGGAAAGAGTTTTCAGGGATGTGTTATGAACAAATCTATCTTGAGCATCTATTAATCTTGAGGTTGAATATACTGTGGAGGTTTCTGTTTATGGCTGATGTTCTTTCTGTGAGTTTCAAAATGATGTTAGATCCATTCTCATAAGTATGTACACCAAAAAGAAATGTGTCCTATCAATATTGAAAGCTAAACCAATAAATTGACAGAATGCGTATATGTGGGTCTGATGGTAGGGAAGAAGTGCTATTTTAAAGGAGAAATACGAGGAAAGCTTTATTTCCTGCAGCAGTTATTCTTGAGACCTGTTGTCTTTAAAAATATATACACTTAAGTGCTGTCATTCTTTTTTACTAGCTGTAGCAAGTGGTTATGGCATTGTGTAACTTGGGTTAATAAAATTTGAAGAGTTCTTCATTCAAATAGGTCTTGATATACAATTTTCTAAAGCCATTTCTAATGCCATTTTACAGTCAGAAGATAATTTCTATGTATTTCTTAGTTCTTCCAGTTAGAATTATGTGTGTAAACAGTAGGGTGATCGCACTCTCTATCTCCTAATTTCTTTAAGCATTTTTCTGCAATTAATTAAATTCCAAAATAAATTTCTTCAAATAATTTCATCATGAAGGACTGTGACTAACTGCAGCCAAACCATCAGTTTGTAACCTGTTCTGGTGGCACTGAACATCTATGGATCTTGGACAGACACTTTTAAGACTATGAAGTTGCAAAGACAAAAGTCTTATTTTCATCCTGCCTGCTGGTTTTCATGATGTTCATGACAGGAATTCTACTAAGTGGGTGACTGCAGCAGTTCAGAGTGTTCAGCTCTACTTTGCCTGTGGTCCCCAAACAGCTTGCTCAGACCCTAGCATTTAGTGGTTTGAACCTGAATTGTTTACTGATTTGGCACATATGCAGTAGGAGTTTTGCCTAAATACGTGTTTCAGGATTAGCCCTAATATTAAGAATCTACACAATGAACTGTCACAAAGAAATGCTGGATTTGTCAACGTTGCACAGCTGTACTTTGCATCAGCCAAACAATAAAATGGTCCCTGTTGCCTGGTATTTATGTGCTGAACAATGTACTCCTGCCAGTTATAGCGCTTGCAAAAACATATATAAGTGATGTGGTCGTAAGAGGCTGCTGCAACTGGTGTTTAGTGGAGTTGTCTCAAAAAAGAAAAACGCCACCATCCCTCATACATACATTGATAAAATTTTATCCTGGAATCAAACTAATCTAAGGGCGCATGATTGTTTTCTCAGACACAACTATTTACTTTGTTTTTTTTGCAAGTTATTTTGTACTCCCAAGTATCCAGCCTTGTCTGTTTTAAGGAAAATAAAGCTAACAAATAGTGGAGATTTCAAAATTGCATTCTTTATTGATTTCTGGATCAAAGTGTCCAAAAGTCCAGAGGAGATCTGACTAGTCAGATTTTTTAGAAATGTACCCAAGTTTATGGCATAGGAATGTAGAATACCTGGGAAGCAAGGGCAGGACTTTTACCTTTCATTTCTATTCTAATTTCCCTGGAAGCCTTCTGGCACCTGCTGTAAAAGAACTGTTTTATTGCTGAACAGAAGTGTAAACTCTGTAATTCTGTATTGCACGTAGTGCAATGCAGTTTGCTGAGTGACTTTCACCACTGAATATAAAAATATTTGTCTAATTGTCATTACACAGGGTGGAAAAAAGGATTGCAACTTCATGCACTGTTTCTTTGTCCTGTTTCATTTCATTAAAAAACAAAGGTAAGCTCCTGCACTCAGCTGGTTTCTGGGCTATCAAAATAGCTTTGTTTTAAAAAAACGTTTCGCAAGTTGACATAGAGCGCGACAAAAGAAATTCACCTTCATGCAGTTATTGCTAGCTTTCTGTTGTTGCTTGCTTCTCCATTTTACAGGTGCTTCACTGAGCACAGCTGGTTTTCAGACCCTGCCAAGACTAGCTGCAGAAAACAAAAATATTTGCCAGCTTTGCTTTAAGAACAAGAACAGCAACAAGAGCTTTTGTATTTGTACTCTATGTACATGAAAGTAACAGGTCCACGCTGCCTCCCTGGCAGGAATCTGGCTCAGGGCAACTGCTGTTGGCTAGCAGCCAAACATTTGGGGTAGGCTGTTGCTACCAGTAACACTTTTCATTGGCAAAGGGTTTGTCTCCTGCTCAATCCAAAGCTAGAAGCAGATTTAAGCTACCTTTTTCATGTTTGCCACTTTCTTCCTCATCTGTGCCTATTATTCCCATCCTGGGACTCCCAGCTCTACTCAATTAAGCACATATAACAGCACAGAAAACAAACTCCATTTGCAGCAGCTCAGCTCTGGCTAGCACTACGTACTTTTATTACTATTTCAAACAGAAAGCAGCTGTAGGTCGTAAGAATTTTCTGCTTTGTAGCTATTAAAAAGTGGTTTGTCTGAGCATCCTGCCCAATTTGAATATGAACATCGCTTATCCAGGTCAGCTCAACATCAGTCTCTCTGATCTGCACAAGGATGGGTGAGAGAAAACCAAATTAAAAAATCCTTCTGGAAAAAAAAAAAAAAATAAAAAAAAATCTTCAAACCATCTTGTTTCATTTTTGAGAATAAGAAATAATCTGTTATATTATAATGAGACTACTTTCTCCCTCTAGTGTTGAGACCTAGGCCCATGTCTTTCAATGTTGCTTTTGCCCTATGAAATTGCCAGAGCTGTGCAGGTGCTCAACACAATGTTTGCAATGCAGGAAAATTCTTTTAATTCTAAAAGTAGATCTCTACTTCCCCTCCAAAATGCACAAGCGCACTTACTGCAGGGCTCTTCATGTGCACTCTGTGATTGAAACGCCATTTCTGCAAAATAGGGGACATTTGTACAAGGTATTTATACACTGGGATAAACTCAACAAGATGCTTATGCCACCTGTAGATTTTCTTTGCGAGGGGGAGGATTGTTTCTTCCCCTGAGGCTGTATGACAAATCAAACTAATTATATGAAGGTTTGG
The DNA here is from genome assembly GCA_009867235.2 of Psittacus erithacus. Lineage (NCBI taxonomy): Eukaryota > Metazoa > Chordata > Aves > Psittaciformes > Psittacidae > Psittacus > Psittacus erithacus. Next base: position 4,051 of record WYDI02022656.1, on the reverse strand, counting down.
AGACTCAGGAACATTGAGATGAGGACTGAGAAACGCACAATTGTAAGAATGAAATGCAAACAATCCCTCTGTGCCAGTGAAGGATAACTAAAATCAGCAATCTACCTAGGCTTATGTGTGTGCATTTTAACCCTGGTTACTTAAGTCTGGGAAATTTATATAGATAACTCTTTTGAAGCCAGGGCTTCATACCAATCCACTCCCTCACATAGACTTCAGGATGGGAAGCAAATTCTTCTAAGATATGCACTCTTTTTTCAAGAAAAAATATAGCTCTTCTCACTAACCACATACAACACAACTTCAACAGATGCAGTTTGGCCCTATATCACATCTCTCAGCCATTTGCTCCCCACACTTTTATATCTACTGCTTTTAAAAGCAACTTCTCCAGGCAAAGGGCTGAGACACCTCTGAACATCATATATCTGAGGAGTCAGCTCATGACATCAGTGGATGTCTTGCAGGACCAAAAGAAGCCAGGCTGAAGAGTACAAATCTGGGTGACAGCTCCTTGTGAATGATCTGTTTAATTGTTTATCCTCACCAAGCTTATTGAAATTTCAGCTTCTAGTTTCCATTTTCCCCATAAAGATTTCCTTCTATTTCCTTCTCTGTTCTTTGCAACACTGAGACATAGCAGAATGGGGGGAAAGGCAAGTTCATTTACTCCACCCTCTCAGCATTGTCTCCCTTCCCTCCCTTTGCAATTACCTTGTCCAATATAAATAAGTATTAGATATCTTTCTGTCAGTTTACAGGTATTGTTAACTCTTATCATCCCTTATGATACAGTGGTAAATCTCTGCGAATCACTAAGAATCACACATGTACTTTGGTAATACAACTTAAAGTGACCCATTCTTAGTAATGTAAAGCATATGCTAGCATCCATAACACTAATGAGTCATCTAACAGAGAAGATATATACACACATATACATTCCATTTTCCAAGGTCACATGCAGATGAACCCATCTAATTAAACATACGCATCTAGAAATTAAACATTAAGTAGGTATTTTACTATAAGTAGAGATAAATAGATATTTCACAATAATTTTGGATTTGTGAGATATTACAATGTATTAATGTCCTTGTAAAATACATTAATGTGAGAAATTTTATGTCTAAAGCTTCCTGGTTCTGATTGATGAGATACAGACCCAGGATTTTGTTACATGGAATTCGTTAATCCAGTTTCAAAAAAGAACCTTTCTTTAAAATGAATTTACACAGCAATTTATTCCTTGAATAACATAACCATTTCACAAGATTTACTCACTGACTACAATAACGTATTTCTTCCTATCAAAAATCTACACATATTTTAAATACACACGTGTCTTAAATACATATCTATCTTAACCTAAAAACAATGAATTGTTTCAATTTTTCAAGAAATGTTTGGAAACTAAAGGCTAACATAACTGTTTTGTGTCTACGGAATCCAAACAGTGCTAAACTCAGACTCTGAATCTACAGACTCTAGACTGTAAACAAATGTCATGAAAGATTTTCCCTACTGGATAACATAAATGGTTAAGAAAATAAATGATTTTTAATCTTCATATCAGAAAGGTTAATTAGGAATGAATATTCAAAACTGATTCATTTTTTAATTGCACAACTTAGAAAGACTGCTGCTAGTGAGTAATGACAGTGCTTTGCAGCATTACAAAGCCAAGAAAGCTGAAATAGCTTTCTCTATTTTGAATTCCTTTTATATGGCTATCAGGTAACTATTAGAGTGGCTTGAAATTCAAAATCCCACCTCAAGAGAAACTTGACGTTCAAATTTTTCCTCTACATCCTAGGAAGAAAAATTGGAAACTTTCCACATCCACTGAATGTCAACCATTAAAAAAACTGACAGATTTTGTTAAAATGTGTTGTAACAATTAAAAATGCTATATTTTTCTTTGCCTTGTTGTGTAACAGGTCTGGACATCTGATTTCAGCGTTCTTTGCTGGATCACATCAAGGGTGGCTGTGTCTCCTACAACATACTCATGTGAGCAAACTATTATACATCTGAAATTGTAGAATAGAAGAGTATGTTCCATTAAACCTTTTTCCTACCACTATGTGAGTAGAGAAAAACATTATTTTTACTACTTATTAATTGTGGGATCTGTGTTTTACTGGAGGACAAGAAGCACAACCAACAGAAGACGGGCCACAACCTGAAAAATGTCATGCTATTTTAAAGTGCATAGGATTACAGTTCAGGTTTTTAAAAATTAATTCACAGTATTTGACATGATATAACTTATGTGGTTGGATCTCTTGGCTTAGAGTCTTAATCAGCTCTGGAAACATCTTCTGGACTTTGATCCTTTCATCAGGTTTCCAGGAAGGAACATGTAGCTTCTGCACCTTCACCATGCTCTATACATGTCAGGCTCTGCCCTGCTCTGATTTGTAGGGTTTGGTGATCTCCTGTGTGTGCACAGGGGCAGATATGTTACTGTCTGAGAAATTAATGTCAACATGCTGGTCAGTGACAGCCTCGAGTGCTTTCGGGTATGTCAGTACTTAAGGAGCTTATTTTAGGTTGTAAAGTTAGATTCACATAACAAGATTCTGCTTATATCCCATTTTTGGCATGAAACTCTTAGAAGAGGGTTTGCTTTTTGTTCATCTAACACCATTTTAGGACCCAAATAGACTAAAGGTAAAAGGAGAAAGTAAGCAGGGCTGTCTACAGAATTAAGATTGAGGTTTTCAGAACATTTTAGTCAATCTGTTTTAATGGAAGATTTGTAGCTAAATGCTTATCAAGATGTTTGGCATTGGGAATTGATATTTAAAATAAAACTTCTAGGCCTGGAGCTGTAACCAAACTCAGCTACATACAATATTATCTCTTTGCTGAAGTGCTGCAGCACAAAAAGTAAAGGGTACATTTCTGGGGGATAACAAGGTTGCAAGCCCTGACTTCCTGCAAGGGAGAAGCTTCCTACTGGGAAAGTTTCTTTTAAGGAAATTCTATTATGCAGCTGACCATTTACAGCCATTAGTATGAATTTAAATGGCTGTAAATCAGTGTATGTATGCATGAATTTAGTGAAAATCTCAAAATTGTTGATCAGTTGGGCCCTACTTCTTACAGATCGTGAATACATTTATTTTTCAAAAGCCCTTAAATAGTCAATAAAGAAAAAAATAGTCAACAAAGAAACTGTGTTTTGGCTTTAAAGCTTAAAAGATCATAAAAAATAAAAAAAAAAAGTGAAAGGCTTTCCCTTTCTGCATCTTACACATAATGATATGTAAATACATATTACATTGGTTTATGCATACATTACAGTTTATAATAGAGGTCATTTCCATACTAATCCTCTTTAATTATTGAAATACAACAAATGAAACAGGTGGAAGTTGCTACCATGCATTTGTTGCATTTGTATCTCATAGGATCAGAGGATGGCTTGGGTTGGAAGGGATGTCATGTATTTATCTTAGAAAGCCCATCAGATTCTGACATATAATGGGCTATATACTCAGCTGGCAACTCTAATGCTTTGCAGCAGCTGACAATCCAAGCTAACACTCAACATCTGTGAAGCTCTTAGTGCACAGAAAATCAGCAGCGAAATTTCCTATATTTAGGTGGCTTCTCTGATACCCATAGAGAAAGAAATCTTCCTTCCCTTCTCTCCTGGTTTCCTAATAGATTCAAACTCTATTAAAACAAAGAGATTCATTTCAATTGGTCCCTGGATCAGGCTGCATAATAGTGCTTTTACCAGGTGATCCTTGAGAATTTGTTTATGAAATAACATGAGGAGAGGATCAGGTTCGAGACCATCTTAAAAACCTGAAAGTGCACATGTCCATGGGACCTGATGAAATTCATCTGTGGGTCCTGAAGGAGCTGGCAAATGAAGCTGCTAAGCCACTGCCGATTATATTCGAAAAATCATGGCAGTCAGGTGAAGTTCCCAATGACTGGAAAAAAGGAAATATAACCCCCATTTTCAAGAAGAGGAAAATGGATGACCCGGGGAATTACAGACCAGTCAGTCTCACCTCTGTGCCTGGCAAAA